>JAIFHC010000423.1:0-50000 GCA_021229015.1 Solen grandis
AGTGACGCATGGGGGTTGAAAATTTTTTTAAAATAAATTTTTTTCCTCATGTGTTTAAAAAATTTAAAAAAAAATTTTAAATCTTTTCCAGGACTATTGAAACATATTAAAAAAAGGGGTTTGTTGGGAAAAGGAAAAAGAAAAATAATAATAATAAAACTAAAAAACTTTTTTTTGTCCAAAAAACGATTAAGGGTTTTTTGCGCTGCAAACCAGTTTGGGGACCTGTTTCAGCGGGAAAAATATTTTTTTCAAAAAACAAGGGTCGACCTCCAAAATTTACGTTTTTTTTGGTAAAAAAACCCCTTTTTTCCCCATTTTGGGAAAAAAATATGTGTTCTACTTTATTTTCATTTAAAGGGTATCCTTTTTTTAAAAATAGGAAACAATTTCCCCTGTTTTTTCTTTTTATAAAAACTTAAAATTACACTTTAAAAGTCCATGCTAAAAAACAAACTTTTTTCAAAAACTCATTTTTTTTTACTATTTATCTTGTTTTTATTTTCATTTTATCAACATTGAATAAAGGACACTAAAATAGAGTATGGTTTTAATACACTAAAACTTTTTGGGGTTCCCAAAAAAAAAATATAAAATTTTAAAAAAAAACCCAAAAAATTTTTAAAATAGGCTGGGGGCCTAAATTGAGCAAAGGTAAACTTTGTCCCCTTTACTGCTTCCTTTCCCAGTGTCCCCCACGTGGGTTTTTCCAAAATAGATTTTAAAACATTCTACTTTATATAAAAAACAGTGGAACCTCCCCTAAACCGCATGGGCCCCCCCCAAAACTGAAATTTTCCGGTTTTCAGGGGTTGTCCGGGTTTTCAGGGGGTTTTATTTCTTTGAGTTTTGGGTTGGGGTATATGTATGGTATTTTTTCTCCACTTGTTTTTAAAAAAGGGGGAAGGGATATGTATTGTAGCCCTTTTAGGGGGCCCCATTCCCTTTTAGGGCCATTTAGGGTGGGGTGGTTTATTGCATTTTTTATTTTATTCCGAAATGTTTCTTTAAATGGTTTATAATACGTATAATAATTTTTAGTGGGTATATATTATTGATATTTAAATTAACTCTCTTTTATTCAAAAAGGGGATTTTTAAAAAATTAAAAATGTAACAAATATACTAATAAAACCCTTTTAAACCCCCCAAAAAAAAAATTTCATTTTTCTACTATGCAGATTTCTTCTTTGGGAAAACATACAGGGGTTAAATTTTGCCCCCAATTAGTCATCTAACAAAATTTTTGCCCTTTTTATCTACTCGTTAAGTTTGTCACAAAATGCATTTTCAGAAAAAAACATCAGAAAGAGCCGATTTTTTTTTCCTTCTTCCTTAGGGGAAAACCCATCAATCTTTTTAGGGAGGAATTTTAAAATGGGGGCGTTTGTTGACGGATTTGTAAAGCATTTCTAAAAATATAAAAACTTTTCCGGATTCTCAAACGCTCGTTAACAAATTTATTACCTTATCCCACCCCTTTAATCTCCCGGGGGTCAACGTAATTGTAATTGAAAAACCCGAAAATTGTTTTTATCACCACGGGGAAGGGGGAAACTTTCAAACGCCGGTTATCTCGCATACAGTTTTCAGAAAATAAGGTCATTTTAAAATTTTACGGACATTTTCATGTTTTGCCTCGGTGGGGTTTTTAAAGAGGTGAAAAACTCAAAATTTTATGTAAATATCACGAATTATAGTCCGGTATTCGGAATTCGGGGGTTTTTCCGGGTTTTTTGGGGAGTGTTTTTTCATATAAAATTTAATATGGGGAAATAATCGGGGGGGGGTTTATTTTTTTTGCGGTTTTAGAAGATTTTTTCCGGTTTATAGAGAGTGGGGTTTTTTGAGAGGTTCCACTGTGGGCCTATTTGACATTCCGTGGGTATCTGAATTAACTAAAAACACATTTTAACCCTTTTTAAAACTTTTTTTAATTGGGGTTTGAAGATATTAAAGCATAGTTACAATTTATTGTTTTAAAAAAGATTTTTACTTCGGTATCTAACCATATAACGCTTAATATGTTTAAAATAAAAAGAATAAATTCCCTTTAATGAAAAAACTTTTTTTTAAATTTGGGGGCATTTACCTTTTTGATTATTATCATGAGTTTTTATTTCTCATTATAACTCTCTTATATCATGACAAAATAAGAAAAGTAGGGTACCTTTTTAAAAAGGTCATTAAATTCCCAACTTTTAAAAAGCTTTATGTATGTATATTCATAAGCTTTTGAACTATGGACCGGGTTAAACCTCGGAAAAAAATGCAAAAATATTTCCAAAATTTGGGTTTAAAAACCCTTTTTCCTCATCAACGATATTTTAATAGTTATTCTTTGGATTTTTTTTAAAAACTGGGGGATCGTTCGAAAGGAAATTGATTTTGGGGGGTTTAAATTTTATTCATAACAATATTTACAAAAAATCAATACTTTTGAGATGCTGGGAGTTTCCTGCATACGTATAGGGCCGGGTTTTTCGCTTTTCCCCCATTTTCTGTGCCATTTCAAACCCCTCTTCAAAAAAAATTTTTCATCAGAAAGAGCTTCGAAAGCATAATAACTAGATGTCATTTGTCGGAACGAATGATAGGACTTTCTGCAACCTGTTTTAATGCAAAAAGCAGGAGATAGAAAATTGCATGTAATGGGCTCAAATTGGTAGTATTTCATGTTCTGCTGAAACCCAAATGGGCATTAATAAATTTCCCCGAAAAAATAAGCGAAAAAAAAAGAAATAAGTAGTAGTGGTAAATAGGTATGCTTATGAAGCCCAAAAGGGGCGTCCCCGGGGCCCCAAAATATATGAAAAAATTTTGCAGAACTGGGGGCCCAAAATGTGTAAGTTTCAACTTTCTACTCATCCGGGAAGGTTTCCCCAACCTTAAAAAGGAAAAATTTTTTTTTCCTATGTTCGGGGAAAATTTTCTTTTAGCCACAATACTTCGGTTTTTCGGAAAATTTAAGGGGTTTTTTTTACAAAAAAAATTCACACCTTAGGTTTTTAAGATGTTTTCATCCTGTAAAATTTTGGAAAAAAAAATTTATCATAAACACCCTTTTTCACTATTTTTTGCTTTTGAGTCTTTTGACGTCATAGGGTGTGGGCAATCATTGAAATCAAAAATTTTCCCCAGTGACTAATAACCCATAAAAATTTTCCCCCGTCCTAGGACTATTGCAACATATTAAAATAAGGTTTAGTTAGGAAAAAGAAAAGAATAATAATTTAAAAAAAAAGGGCGTCACGTGAGTCATATGACGTTTATTTTCACATAATTGTTTATACACCCCCCGAGGGCCTACTAACTGACAAAAAAATTTTTTCAAATTTTCTCAAATAGGACAGTTTTTTTTAAACATTCAAAAATTGGGGTCCTTGGGGTTTGAATCTTTGGGTCCGGGCCCTAGATGCTTGGCTTTTCGAATTTTGAAAACGGACAACCCCGGGGGACACCCAAAAAAAAGTAATATACAACCCCTTCTGTGAAAATTTGATGAAAAAACGGCCCAAATTTAAAAATGGCTCTGGACCGTTTTACAAACTTTCGGGAAATCAATTTCAAATGTGACGTTATATGACGTCAAAGGCTTCTGAAAATCATTGAAATCCGGGAAATACCCGGGTCGGGAAACATTTTTCCTTAAATTTTCATAGCCCTTCGGGGGAAATTTTAACATATAGAAATACTTTTGTTAATTTTAGAAATACATTAATTTTTTATAATGACGTCACTTTTGGGCGTTTATATGACGTTTTTTTCACAAAATGGTTTTTAAGGGGGGGGGGGGGGGGGGGGCACTTAGGCCCTATTTTTTACCAAATATCACTTTTCTATCTAAATTTGGACCGATTTTTAAGCATTTTAAAAATATACGACCCTTTGGGTTTGAATCTTGGGGAAACGCTAAGACCCTTTGGGCTTTTCAAATTTTTTGAAACCTATATAATCTGCAAATAATCTAATATAAACTTTGTGAAAATTATGCCAATCCGTCATAAATGACGGGGGTTTTCACGCGGATGAACTTTGGGGGCTATTTTAATTTTGTGTCATTGAGTATATAAAAAATTTTACTAATTAAATCTTAAAAGTTCATATTACCTCATAGGGACATTAAAATTTTTTTTTCTATAACCATGCAAATGATAAATTGACAATTTCAGGAACGGGAAATTTCTCAATTTGATGACTTTTAATGACTTTCCCTCTTTACAAAAGCAAAGGAAAAACAGAGACTTATTAAGCTAAATATCAAATTTCTATCTCATCTAGAAACGATTTTATACGTATTTAAAATTTGCGTCCCTTGGTTCGAATCTTGGATTCGTCAAAGAACCTTAGTTCTTTCGAATCTTGGCAAACCTATAGAATCCTGCACAATGAGGTCGTAATATTAACTTCTGTGAAGATTCCATGCCCAATCTATCAATAAATTTACGGCTGTACAGAGGCGGACAAACTTTGGTAGTTATTTATAGTTTCGGGGCGTCATGTGACGTCATATGAAAATTTTAAACATTGAATCTAAATGTTCCTTTATGTAACAAAGGACATTTAATTTGCATTGTCTATGAAGCTTTGCAACTGAGTAAATTTACATCACAGAAACGGAAATTCTATACAACTTGATGACGTCATATGAAGTTCATCTTTACAAAATGCAAAGGAAACACAGAGATTATAAAATCTCGCCAAATTTTAAAATTTCTATCTCATCTAGAAACGATTTTATACGTATTTGAAATTTGACGTCCTTGGTTCCGGAATCTGGATTCGCCATTAGAACCTTTGCTTTTCGAATCTTGGCAAACGTATATAATCCCTGCACAATGAGATCGTAATATATAACTTCTGTGAAAATTCCATGCCAATCCGTCCATAAATGCGGCTGTACAGCGCCGTACAAACTTTGGTAGCTATTTTTAGTTCTTACGTCATGTGAGTCATATGAAAATTTTCAACATTTGGGTCAAAATGAACATGATCTCCTTACAAAGGATTTTAAATTGCCATTGTTTTGAACCCTTGCAACATGAGTAAATTGACATCAAGAAATCGGAAATTTCTTACAATTGATGACGTCAAATGACGTATATGACGTTTTATCTTTACATAATGCAAAGAAAACACAGAGACGTATAATCTTGCCAAATATCAACGTTCTATCTCATCTAGAAACGTTCTTTATGGATTTGAAAATTTGACGTCCTTGGTTCGAATCTTGGATTCGCCAAGAACCTTAGTTTTTTTCGAATCTTGGCAACCTATTAATCCAGCACAATGAGGTCGTAATATATAACTTCTGTGAAAATTCCATGCCAATCCGTCCATAAATGACAAACTGTACAGAGCGTACAAACTTTGGTTTGCTATTTTTAGTTCTGACGTCCATGTGACGTCATATGAAAATTTTAAACATTGAATCTAAATGGGTTTATGATTACCTACATAGGACATTAATTTTTCATTGTCTATGAGCCTTTTGCAACATGAGTTAAATTGACATCAAGAAATTCGGAAATTCTATACAACTTGATGACGTATATGACGTCATTGACGTTCATCTTTACCAAAATGCAAAGGGGAAAAACAGAGCCATATAAACTCGCCCAAAAATCAACGTTCTATCTCATCTAGAATCGATTTTTTATATGGATTTGAAATTTGACGTCCTTGGTTCGAATCTTGGATTCGCCATAGAACCTTAGTTTTTTTTCGAATCTTGGCAAACCTATATATCCTGCACAATGAGGTCTTAATTATAACTTCTGTGAAATTCCATGGGCAATCCGTCCATTTAAAAGACGGCTGTACAGCGCGTATAAACTTTGGTAGCTATTTTTAGTTCTGGACGTCATTGACGTCATGTGAAGATTAAAATAATATATTCAAAATGCCATTGCTTCCGGTGTCTGTTTATATAATTTCTTTTGGGCCTAGGGCCTTCAGCAAACTTAATGAAAAAACAAAATGAAAAGGTTGGAAAAAAAGAATAATAATAACTAGATTTTCATTCGTTGATACGAATGATAGGACTTTCTGCTCATTTGTTAAATACTTAAAAAGCAAAAAAGTAGAGGATATGAAATTGCAGCCATTAACTGCTTTTGTAGGGCCCCATAACTTAAATGAACTTTGAAAAATTAAAACTGTTTAACTTGGAGGAAAATGGCAAAAGTAACTGAAAATCATTTTTTTATATCAATTTATTTAACTTGGACTATTTTTTAATCTATGTTACAAATCAAATTTATTTAAAACGCTTACAATTCGAATTCCATCCTGTAATAATGGCTGTAGACTGTGTACAAGAGTGTGTAGACAACGTCAAGTTTGATGTCATAGGCATAAGAAAATCAATGAAATGAAATATTAATATCTTAAATATATCAAGTAATTTTTTCATGCTCCTTGCAACTTTGCAACATATAGAAATTAACGCGTAGATATATTAACTTCTTTTTGACCTTTGACGGTCAAATAACATTAATCCTCACAGAATATAAATAAGTCTTAAAGACTAATATTCAGTCCAAATATCAATTTTCTAAATCATCTCGAAGCGTTTTTTATATGTTTTTGAAATTTGCGTCAATGTTTCGAAACTTGGATTCGCCATAGAAACCATTGCCTTTTCGTATTTTCGAATTTGTAAAATAGGACCGGGATCCCACAACTAGAGCGTTACATATACATTCTTTGAAATTTGTTTGAAAATTGGCCCCAAAAATAATGGCTGAAACACCGTGAAACCTTTTTGTCCTGACGTCAAATTTGATGTTATATAACGTCAAATTAATATGAATTACATTGCATTCTAAAGAAATTTTTAAAGTATTTACCATAAGATTTCATGGTCCTGGGAAGTTAACAACATATTAAATTTACGCGTATATATCAGAAATAATTTTTGACCTTATGACGTTTTTATGACGTCAAATGACGTTCATCTTCTTGAATGTAAAGCACTCTTGGGGGACTTATTTACTTTCCAAATATTAGATTTCTAACTCATTGAAACGATTTTATACGTTTTTAAAAATTTGACCCTCAATAGTTCGAATATTCTAAAAACCCTTTTTTCATTTTTGGAATTTGGAAGAACGGACACCGGGATGCTCAACTATAAAACCTAATATACACTTTCTGTTTAAAATTTTTTGAAAATCGGTTCATAAACAATGGCTGTAGACCGCGTACAAATTTTGTAGCATATGGCAAGTGTAACGTCATATGGCGTCTAGGCATATGAAAACTGGGAGAATTAAAAATATCAACGTTTGAAACAAAATGTCATATAATTTCCATTTCCATGGACCATTTTAAAATAGAAATTTTTTTTGTAAATATTAGAAATAGATTTTCATGTAATGACGTCATCTGACGTCACTGACGTTCATTTTCACAAATCGTTCAGTCATCCATAAAAACCTACCCTAATTTCAAATATCAACTTTCTATCTCATATGGACCGATTTTATAAGCACTTGAAAATTAACGACCTCGGTTCGAATCTTGGATTCTCCATAGAACCATGGTTTAAGAATTTTGAAAAACAGGGTAGCAGGATGCACAACTTAATCTTAATATACACATTCTGTGAAAATTTGATGAACATCGGTTTATAAGAAATGGCTGTAGACCGCGTACAAACTTTTGTAGGTATGTCAAGTGGACGTCTATGACGTCAAAATACATATAAAAATTATTGAAATAGAAATTATATTGTGTGAAACATATGCCATTAAATTTTTTATTGCTCTTCGACCATTTCAACATATAGAAAATAATCTTGTTAATTTAGTAATATATTTTCAATAATGACGTCACGTGAGTCATATGATGCAAATTTTCCAAAAAATTTAAGGGCTCTGAGAGACCTACATACTGACCAATATCAACTTTAATTCAAATAGGACTGGATTTTATAAGCATTTTGAAAATTTACGACCTTTTCGAATCTTGGATTTTGCTATTTGAATTGGCAATTTGAATTTGAGAACGGACACCGGGTGCACAACAAAAACTTAATTTACCCCCTTCTTGGGAAAAATTTGATGAAAATCGGTTCATCAATAATGGCTCTGGACCGGTACAAACTTTTGTAGCTTATTTCCGTGTGACTTATAATCGTCATAGAGATATGAAAGTCATAGAAAACAAAAAATTTCAGTGTTTGAAACATGGGCATTTAATTTTCATTGCCTTCGGCAATTTCAACATATAGAAACATTTTTGTTTAATATTAGAAAATACATTATAAAAAATGACTACGTAAAGGGCATTTGAAAATTTTTTTTAAAAATTGTTTAAAACTTCTAGAGACCTTTATGCTGATTAAATACAACTTTCTTTTTAAAAGGACGATTTTATAGATTTAAAAATTTACGCACCTTGGTTCGAATCTTGGGGATTCGCTATCAGAACCATTTAAACCTTTCTAATTTTTTGGGGAAAGGGGATGACCGGGATGCACGCCCAAAACCTTAATATACACAATCTGGGGAAAATTTGATGAAAATGGTTCACAACAAGGGGTGTAGACCGGACAAATTTTTTGGGGAATCATTTCACTTTTGACTCAATGACGTCATGGGGGCCCGGGGTTGAAATCATGGGGACAAAATCTCACAATTTTGTCGCTGAGAATGAAACAAATTTCATCGCCCCTAAAGTAGTTGCAAACATAGAAAAATAAGCTTTTTGGGTTAGGGAGAAAAAAATAAAAAAAATTTAAAAAAAGAGGGTCATTGGTCCCTTGGGGGGAGTTTTGATAAACTTTCTGTCACCTGTGTTAATGCAAAAACAGCAGGAGATAGAAGTTTCTTTGAATGGGGGGCCAACCTCTGGTAGTATTTCATGTTCTTTCGTGGTAGAATTGGGACATTATATTATAAATAAAGCGTTTAACTTACAAAGGGGAAAAAAAAAAAATGGGGGGGTATAGTATATTTTTGGGAGGGTCATATACTCAACGACTCAAAATATTTTAAAAGAAATCTCAGACTCCCAAACGTGTAAATTTTTTTACTTTTATCTCATCCCGAATTCTTTAGTTAAAAGATAAAATTTTTTGGTCCTTTGTTCAACTTACTTCACCGCAATACTTGGGTTTTTCGGAATTAAGGTTAGCTGACAAAATTATTCACCTTGTTTCAGTTGAAACCATCGTAAAAATTGAAGAAAAACTGATCTTAAAGGGCGCTGTTAGAGGGGACCTTGAACACCATTTTTCACTATTTTTAGCTCTGATTCATATGACCGTCATAGGGGGGCGGGGAAGATGCTTTTGTTTGAAATTTTCGGCCCTTTATGTTCGGTTTCTTTATTTCAGCCAAAAAATTGGGGTTAGCTTACAGGATTGCCACCGTTATTTCAAGATGTACCATCTGTGAAAATTTGAAGACAACCGACCATAAATGACGGCTTTTTAGAGCGGAAACACCATTTTTCACTATTTTTAGCTGTGACGTCATGTGACATCAAGGTGCTAATAATCATTGAAATCAAAATTTCTTCACGAGATAATAACCCAAAAAAAATTTCTTTCGGTGGCGGACTTTTTGAAACATATTAAAATAAGCGTTTAGTTGGGAAGAAGAAAAGAATAATATTAATAAAAAAATGGACTCACGTCCTCATATGACGTTTATTTTCACATTATTGGGGGAGGACACCCAGAGACTTCAAATGCAAAATTTTCAACTTTTCTATCTCAAATAGGGACAAATTTTTTATAAGTTTTTAAAAAATTTACGTTCTTGGTTCGAAAACTTGGGGTCCCGCCATAGAGGGGGGTTGGACTTTTCGAATTTTGAAAAAAAAGGGCCGATACACAATTAGAACGTAATATACCACATTCTTAAAATTGATAAAAATCGGCCCATTAATAGGGGGTGTGGTCACCTGTACAAAATTCGTAGTTTAATTTCAAATGTACGTCATATTTTACGTCTAGGCTTCTGAAAATCTTTGAAAATCGAAATTTTTAGCGTCTGATTCATGTGCTTAAATTTTCCCTGGCCCTTCGACAATTTCCCCCAAAATATAGAATTTCCCTTGTTTAAAATTTGAAATACTTTATCCTAATCTTTCCGTCACGTGAAGTCATAACGTTTATTTTTACAAAAAATTTTTTAAATCCCAGAGACCTATATAGACGGGAAATTCACCCTTTTTTTATCTCAAATAGGGGCCGATTTATGAGCATTTTAAAAAATTTCGGGCCTTGGGGTTCAATCTTGGATTCGCTATGGAAATGGACTTTTTAATTTTGAAAAAGAAAAAAAACACCGGGATGCACCCAAATAGAGGCATAACTAACTTCTTGAAATTTTGATAAATCGGTCCAGAAAATAAAGGCCCTTTGACCGCGTCGCACTTTTTCAAAGTACGGGGGTAATCTGACTTTTAGACGTCATATGAATTACAATTCATTTCATCCGAAAGCTCATTGTTTGAAATATATCCATAAAATTTAAATTTTTCTAGTCAATGGCAACACCTCGAATTTTAAAACAAATTTTAAAAAGGGGGGAAAAAAAAAAAATAAGAAAAGAAGAAGAATAAAAAACAGTTTCAAACCCAAAAAATGGGCTTTCGGCCGTTTGGCAGAAAATTCTAATAACTAATGTATTCGTTTTTAAAAAAGGGGGGTTTGGGGGGACTCTTTTGCAACATCGCTTTATATGTATATACAGAAGATGACAAATGGGTAATCGTCCAAAGCAATTTCTATCTCTCTATTTCTATATAAAAGGCACACAAATAAAACACCGGGAATTCTGTATTTTTTAAAAAAAGTCCGGCCCCTATCTTGACATGTAGTTTAAATAGCAAAATTTAACTATGTCATATGACATGAAGGGGAAAAAAAGAAACAGTTTTTCAAATGTAAATTTTTCAACCTTCATCACACCTAGGGAATTTTATCATCCACTTCCGGTGGAACCGGCGTTTTTTTTTTTTAGGGCCCCAGTAGGAGAATTTTGAAAATTGTTTTAGTGCTTTATCCTTTCGACACCTTAAAAGTATTAAACGTATTTAGCGATTTTGGCGTGTTTGGGGGGTTCCGTGGTTTTGCATTAAAATTCTGGAATTTCGAACTATTTGGGGATATTTAAAGGTAACATCCCACTACAAAATATGCAATATAATATCGTTACAAAAATGGCGGCGTTTTAGAGGGCTAAAATGTGGGGCTGCCGTGTGAATTTTTCAAGGCTTGCAACTGCTCGCTAGCTACTTAGTGTTGCAAATAACGGGATTTGTGGTGTACCTTGTGCGTTATGTACATCTATTAACTTCAATGCTTATTTTTGAAACAGTGCAGGACCCATTCGAGCGAAAAAAAAAAAAAAAAAAAATAAAGAGATGATAGTTCATGCAATGTCCGTTTTTTTTTTAGGAAACACCCCAATAGGGACGGTTTTCAGGTTTGTTATCCCCTGCGCGCGGAAATCGACTGTATTGGACCTTAACTTACTCTGACATGTCAAAAGGTGGGGGGATGATGTTTATGGGCAATGGCTGATTTCTTTTTACTGATCAATATTAATCTTACAGGGTGGGTGTTGTCGTTGTGATCGGCCGATTTAATATTGACTGTCGTACGAGTAGGTTGCTGGTACATTACTACATAGAAGGTAACATTGTTAGTTGAAGCATGATAGTAGAAGCAGAGGTTAAGGTGTCGAGGACGAGAGGGTATTTTATATAAAGGGGTGAGAAATGGGAAAGGTGTTAATTTAAGTGCGTGTCAAATATGTCCTGTGCATGTCAGTCATCATGAATTCGTCTTGTTATAGTTCATAGCCCATTGTGTGTAGCGTGTTTTCATCATTAATATTCCATTCATGATCTCATTCCGTGTGATGGTCATATTAATGTACATTTCGATTCGCGCTACCGATAGGAATAATATCGCGTTTTTTGTAAAATAACCATTTATTCACCGTGACGTCACCTATCGCTTCAAGTCTATAATTTAGATATTGTAATGTGCACTAGCTTGCTTGTCTCTATACTACACCGAGTAGGATTCACTAAAAACGTGCACTATTATATAATTAGTAACATCACCGTGCCTAGATACTTTTTAATGTGGCCTTTATCATTGTCGACACATAAAGGTGTATTTCAACAGCGGTCTTTTATTGGATGTGTGTAAATGACGAATCACAATTTAGTTTCACTTTCACACGAATTTTTGGAAAAGATGTCGGTATTAAAGATTACTCAGAGAGTTAGAAGGCTTAATACGATCAACATTAAGTAAGTAACTCAGTAGAGCATTACTCTGATCATCGATTGGGCTCGACTGGTACGTGTAAAGTTTTTAAGATAAGTGTGGCTTAAAATGTGTAAAATGATTGTATGTTTGTAAATTAATGTTTTGGTGTCTCCGCACCTTTTGTTTCTTTTATTTATTTATTTTTTTCTCTTTTACAATAAACCTTTTTATTCCGATAATAGATAGGGCCGTAGGATTAAAAATTCGAACTATTTTCTTTTATATATTCTAAAACATGGGACAGTGTATTGGTGTATCTGTTGATGCTTTCGGCTTAAATTAGGGAATATATGTGTGTATTGATTATCTACTGAAAAAACGACACATTTTATAATTTAAGTTGATTGCCATTTTATTCTTAGTTTTCTGCATTTGTTTATCCGAAAGCACTGAGAATTGGTTTTAAATTTCGTTAGACGTGTTGGCAAAACCTTGTTGAATGGATTGTTTACCGAATTTTACTAGTCTGAATGTGAAGGAGCAGGGATGGCGAAATACATTCATAATGGGATAAAGGCTGTAAAGTTCTCTTAAGAATTATGTAGTATATTTTTGAGAATTTATTTTGATACCCCGCAACTCTATTCACTCTAAAATATGGAAGGTTGGAAAATCCTGGGAAGGTTGTCATATTCACGCTTTGATGGGCGTTGAGCTTTAAAGGTTGTACTTCGCATTTCTGATGTTAAGTAGTATATCCTAAGTTCTTTGAGCCGCAAAAAAGATGAGTCTACACGTACAGATTAAAAAAATAAGTAGTGTTTAAATCTGTTTTTCAGGAATATAAGAAAAAATGCTTCAAAAAAAGAGGAAACTGTGTTTCGGCTAACCAGGCTGGTAAAACATTTTGTTGATGAATTGCATGTTGTAATAGATAGTTCGTACATGTATACAGATTTTCTTTTTACACGATATTTCATGTTCTGAATTACTATCCATTATCGAGCCGGGATACTCAAACTCACGGTTTATCGCCTATTTACCGTTCTGTTGTTTCCTGTCTTTTAGAGATAACCTTTTGAACTTCATTTTTCTTAAGTTATTGGACGAAGAGATAATTCCCATATTACAGGACAAGCTTTCATTGGTATAGTGGAGTCCCATTCATGGCAGTAAAATGGAAGATTTTACCTATCAATCTAACAGGGTATATTGATTTCTCCTACAAATCTAATAATACAAGATATACTAAAGAGCAGCGCGTTCACAGTAGATCGGTAGAGGGTAGAAATTAAAGGAAAATACATAATTATCTAACTCTCCTCGATTATGTTGTTGAAGAACTTTGTTTTCTGACAAATACACTCGGAAAAAAGGTAGGTTAAAAGATGAACAGGAAAACTTTTTGGTAAACGAATAACTTCGACGAATTCGGTTAAATATAAAATACGGATGCCCCAGGGGCTCGGGGCGTTTTCTTCTCCACTTCAAGGGTTAACCGTTTTCTTAAATTCCTTCTTTGAAGGTAGAGCATGCGCGAAAGGTGAATGAATATAAATAGAAGGTTTTTATGTGTAAATATAGTTTTCAGAGCTTCCGTCTTTGTCGGGTTATTGCCTCGTGGTGGGGGTACCGATTCATCTTTTTAGAATCACGGGAAGGTTGCTTTTGGATGACATTGGTCTGTAGTGTGGGTATGTGGCCCTATTTTCATTATACATAGAGATATTTGTTGGATGTCGGTGTAGGATCGCATTCTATTTCTCCGAAGTGAGCCAAGAAAGTAATATCTTCCGAGTGGTGAAGGCACGACGAGTGAAAAATGTATAACTTTTATGGCGCTCACGAGTGAGAAATTAAAATGCGATCTTAGCACCGGAGGGAAATCAAACGTAAAATATTCTGGTTTCCTTTCATGCTCTGTTTTAGCGTATATTTTATTTTAATTTACGATTTTCCAATAATTGGATGTTTCCCCGTGGCGGAGGCCCCGTTTCCGTAATTTGGCCCCGTTTGGTGACCCGACAAAATAACGTACGGAGGACAAGAATAAGTAGTCCCACGTTTCTTGTTAGGGTCGTGTTACAATATTTGCCAAGATTTTAAGTAATTTGCAATTTGCTTCACAGAATAAAGATTGAAATTTAATAGCAAACACCAGTAAATAAACGTTTAACAGTTACGTAAAATCAGAAATGGAAATTGTTGCGTCAGGAATAGGAATACATGATAGTATAAAACAGAATGGGCAAAGGCGTGCCCCATAGCGGAGTAAACATGCTGGGTGTTGCTGTGAAAGGGGGGGTATTTTCGTTCAGGTTGTTCTGATTGAGTTCGGCGCCACTCGTGGGTGAAAGTGTTACGATTCGCACTTTGTATGTTCACTCAGTGAAATTAATTTTATTATTATATATTAAATCGGTGTGGGCCAAAACAAACAAATGTTTCTTTTATTTAATGCCTTTTTAAGGCCAGGAAATTAGCTTTTTATTCATAAAAAACGGTCAATATTTGCGGAATTACCTCGGCGATGCCGTGACACTTTTAGTGTCGTGGCGACTGGTTCTAACGTAGAATCCAGGCCACAAAAGAGAGTGGCCGTTTTTTTTGGTTTATGGCTTTTTTGTGTTATTTTCACTGCAAGTTGAAGAATGAACAAACACCAAACTTATGGGGCTGATATTTTCATTGTTGAGGGACTGCTATAGGTATTTCATCAATTAAGCATGAAAGGAAACGAATTTGAACTTAATAATCTAATTGTGCAGTTTGGCATATTTTGCATGGAACGAAGCATCTTCTGTTTATATTGGATAACAGTTATGTTGAAAATATATATTTGATGTATGTACTTTATAGGTTTCTGTGTGTATGTTGTATGGATCATATGTGGATCCTGTATACATTGGTAACATAGAGGCTCAGGTCCATTGTTTTGCAAAGATCGTTGACACGCGACGAATTTTCAAACGACTGCGTAATTCAAGAACCACTTGCTGTGCGATGTTTGGCTATGAAGAGCGTCTATCCGGGAGCACGCTCAACCGCTGGTTCGAACATTCAATTGGGGTAAGATTAGCAAATAAACTAGTTCTTAAAATTGTTCAGCAGAAACCGTTTTAGGTTGGTGAATGCAGTGGAATCAATGGCATAAAATGACGAATGATTTGGGAAGAACCGTATCTGATGTTTTTGAAATCGTTGTTGCCTCAGTCATTTGCCTTGTGTCATGTTAACGCGAGAACTTGTGTAAAAACTTTTGTAATTTGTAAATTGTTTAAACCTAAATAGAAATGAAGAAGGTAATGTCTTTCTAAGTATGGTACGAGGCGCTGAGACAGTCTGGTTATATGTCTTTCACTGTTGTTGCAGGACGTACCACCCTTGGCGCAGGGCACGCTTGGTTCGAGCATTGAAAGACAAACACCAGTAAACAAGGTTATCACCAAATGATGTGTTATTGTGTCGAGAGTAAGCCGGCTGTGTTGCCAGACCTTGGGAAGTTGTGGCTATCCTATACGTAGTATTTGTTAATGAGTGCTTACTAGATGATGTTAAAACATCAGTCGGTATTCTCGCACTCGACTTTTGTTGTTGTGAGTTTGTTTTTGGGGGCATTTATCTGAATATATCATGTGATGGTTTCAATTAGAATGTGTTCCGATAGTATTTTAGGGTTGATCTCACATCTTCATGATGGACAATCCGATATGCTTATTTTTGAGGTTGCATAACAGATTTGATTTATTGTGTAACAACGCGCACTGTCCAACAAGTATGTAAATAAGTGGACCGGCTAGGACAGCAAGGTTTATAGGACAAAATGTAGTTCTTAAATGATTTACAAAAAGATTGAGCTATGCATTATTCGGCGTTCTATGTCTCAATTTTTGCTTGGGCCTAATATTCTCTCGTAGGCAGTACCCTCCCTGCTGTGTTCCAATGGCAGAGGACACCCGCGCGTTATTTACGTCCGCCTTGTGTAAAAACAATAGTTACCCAAACTTAGAGGCACGAGAGCCTGAGTTAAAGCTAATAGTTTTCTTTTTAGCACAGATCATTTTACTTTTTAATTTCTGAGAGGGATGATTCACAGTAGTGTTGTGCGCTAAGGGAAGTAAAAAAGAAAATCAATTATTTAAATTATTACCAACACGATGAGAGTGACACTTTTAAGGATCTAGAGCTCGATGGTATACATGACTGGCTAGTGCATATTGTTGGGGTGTAATTGGGCCGAGTTGTTCCCTATCGATCTGCTGAAATTATGTTTGACGACGTGAAGAAAAAGAAAGAGAGAGAGAGAGAAGAGAGGGAGAAAGAAGAGGTGGAAGGTGGAAGTATGGAATTGGTGGGGGCGTAAATGTTGGATAGGGTGGCGCGTCGCGGTACTAGGTCTGAAAAAGTTTTGCGGTGGAAATAACGATGGTGACGATGAAGTGACCGGGACCAATCCGAGGCCGTATTTGATGAATATGTTGGGGTCAAATAGTTGTTATTTTGCGTCTCGACAGATATTTCGCTGAAGATGAGATTGGATTTTAAAGTCTGTGATTAAGCTTTGATTTGTATTTTTCTTTACCAGTGAACCCTGCCTAACAAATATTTTTTCATTGATAGCCCTTCCTCCATGACCTTTACTTTAGAAAACCACCAGTCTTGGTCAGACACCTACATGCTTTGCGTTTTGATTTTCGCTGTGAGTGTATCATGGCCACGAAGGTTTTCCACTTGTGGCTAGAAATTCGCGAGTATGGATAATTATTCTTTTTCGGATTGATGCAAAAATTTTTTGTTCTTAATATTTTTGTCGTGCATTTTTGTTCTCCGATGTCCTTTTTATGAAGCTCCAGATATGCCGTTCACCAGGATATTCAATTGGTTTTCAAGGGGTGAATATCTCCCAAGCTAGAGAAAGACAAAATGCCGTTTGTTATTTTCTTTTTTTCACGTTCTGTCGCCAGAGCAAAGGACGGGGGGAAGAAGAGAAGTTTGATACTAAACTAGCATTTTAGGTATTCCTCAGGAGCTCCAAGTAATATTACAAATTGATTACTAACTAGAATTCTATTCTAGGGAGCTCAAGTATATATCTATTTTGATTACTAAACTTGCATTATATCCTAGGCGTCAAGAGTAATATCATAATTTGATTATAAACTAGCATTCTATCCTAGAGCTCAAGGGTGTGGTGGAGAGCTTATTATTGTCCCTTGTATAATAACAGTGAACTTTTTATTATTTAGTTCTTCTGCAATTTTTTAGATAATGATTTGCTTTTTTATCCTTAAAATTATTTTTTTTTACCAAATACATGTGTCAATAAGTATATATGTTCATACCTTTGTAATAAAGGTTATAAAAGAGTAAAGAGAGAAAGTCTGAATAGAGAGAGAGCTGAACAATGGTATCAAATATTGCGCGCGAGCTCAACTCACGTGGTGTGACTTTAGGAAAACGAAAATAGATGACGTCAGAAATGTTATGACAGCTGATGCTGGACGACCCTTATCAATATGGAATGCATACATTTCTGTTTAAATCGCAAATTATTGCCAATTTATCGTGTTTTATTGATAAGTTTTGTCATAATTTATTGAATTAGAAATACAAAAGCAGCAAAATGTGTTGTTTGTTATTTTTGAAACAATATTAAGTAGTGTAATACATACTTTACTTGTTCGATTTACAGCTGATATTGTCTTTGTTGCTGTGAAGGGTGTGAAAAATACCTAGATACTATATTGTTTGTAGCATAGGAAGAATGATAATGGGCAACTTTGAATAATCCATGTAATAATGTAACTGACGAAGACTATGAGAGAGCACCTGGATTTTTTATGTGTGTTTAATTGTGGCCACCAAACCAGGGGGTCTTATTACCATATGGATCGCAACGCGGTGGAGCAGTGAGAAATGGATTGTGTGGATATAATTTCTAGTTACTATTTTCAGTGTCTTTACATTAGCCGAAAATGAAAGAAAAATTCTGTAGGACTAGACCGCTTTGGTCACGGGACACAAGACATTTAATTTACTTGGATTTTGTGATTCCTTGCGCATACATTGTTCTTGCGTAAATTATCGGCATGTTGCATTTGGGCGCAGATAGCTGAGATGTATCAGGGCTGTTGTGGTAGCTGTCGTCATATGCTGGTTCCCCAGGAGATCTTTTATTTAAATTGTGTGAAGGGGAGGCAGACCCAGTCAGATGCCAAAAGGGACCTCGAAGTTCGATATGATTTGGCCTCAGGCAACTTCGAGCCCCTGTTGATCTGCAATTGGTGTGACTTGGTTCTGGTAATCGTTGCTCTTTGATTTAAAAATATGCATGTGCACAGCAGAATGGGCGATTTATTTTTATTACCCGATTATTATTATTGGGCTTCACAGTACGTTTTGTTAATTTAGCAGACAGGACCTGAGGTGCATCGGATAAGCTAGTATAAACTTTTTGAGGCTGAAAACAAAATCAGTTATAAAAACTTTTGATGCATCTGTGCAAATACATATACACGTTTTGAATAACACTTTAGCATGTGCGCCAACAAATCTTTAAGCTAAATTCAAACTTTACGGTAGTTCATTTAACAGTACATGGTTATTATGGACTGGGGGCCAAGACTCGAACAACAAACAGTTGGAGGTTTAGCACAAGGCTACCGGGTTGTAGTTGTTTAAATGGGCAAGCCTTTTTTTTTTCAAGAGGAAATTTTTTTATCACACCTGTTTTATCGATTATCATGATATAATTTTAAGACGGATAACTTGGACGGGCGCCACAAAGCAACATGAACTAGTAGTGGCAGGCATGGCCGACGTATGTCACATCTGTTTGGATAAAGAATTCGCCAGGAGGTGGGAAGACGGGGAGAAAAAGGTGGCAGTGCGCTATCCAACATGTTTAATACCGTTGAATGAATACAACTAAGTGTGCTAAGACTTGACATGTATAGGGTTGGCGCTATTAAAGATATCGTTTGTGAGTAGAGATAGGGATTCAATAAAGGAGGGTGTCGCAAATATGTATGTACATGTTTATTATCGCGGCAAAATTTCAGTAATAAGTTAATATTTCATTTCGAACCTACCTAATAAACTATGTTAAGTTTTGCAGGTTGTGTTGTTTGGCGACTGAATAATATTTTCATAACTATGGGGGTCCTTACCAAGGTCAATTATGAAAGGATGTGGACATCTGGTGGAGAACAAAAAGGGAAAAAAAGCGCGACGAGAACCGCTTCTCCAAAAAAATTGTTAAAATTGTATATTTCAAAATCATATTTGTATTTTATTAACAGGTGGTTGCTCGTTTGAATGTAAATTGAGTCTGCAACGTCCGCTTAGTATACATGTTATTTATTTTTCTACAAAGAGGGCTGAGGCTAAAGAAATAACTAGAAAATAATTCCCCATATTGTAAATATTACTCTCGGAGAAAAGTGGGTTGAGCGGTTTGCAGCTCAAAATAGTTTTGATTTTGATTCTGTGCGTCCATTTTTCTTAAAGACCTTGCACGCCAAGAATGGGATCTAAAGAACTTATCTTTGACCCGCTTATTCCACTGTTATCTGCTTGTGTTTGAAACTTGGTTGAGATGGGAGTGGGACTAGTTGCCAAACATTTAGTTGTTTTTTTCTCTCTGACCATTAGTTCTGTATCACTAAGATTGCAGATTTTAGATAGAAAAAAACGGGTGGCGACTTGTATTCTGATTTCCATGTAATTGGATGAAATCAAGGGTAGATGTGCGCGAACGTATAAGTGACGGGCGTTTTAGGTTCTTGCTTCACTTACTTACTATTAAATTCGACCTCGTTATAAACACATTTTGAGCTATGGGAGTATTAAAGGTACACCAATTTTAATGGGTAAAAAAGAGAAGATACAACCAAATGTGTTTTTTTCTCCTGGTCTTCTTGTTTGAAGATATAGTGGGTCGGAATTATATATATGGATTGGCTGTTTAGCCAAGTTTTGGAAGGAAAATAATTTGTCATTAATAAAATAATGTTCAAAGAGTAAAAATTGTATTTTGTACTTTAATACTGTTGTTTTTCGGTGCCAAACGGTATGGGCATGGCGGTTTAAAAAAAAAAATCAAAACTTAAGTTACAAATGGTAACCCTCATTAATGTATGATTCTGTTATGTGCTATCCTTTGGAAGAGTTATCCTCTATACTTGTCGATATAAAAAAACATGAGTTAATGTGTTTCTTAACACCATGCATGAGAGTCCCTAGAACATATATGTTCCACAATTATTCAATATTGTCAGAATTATAGATGGATTCCGTGAAAGAAATTATAATCATATATTGTGTATGCAGCTCGTCAAACGGTGACAATTCGTAGCGTCGAAATAATAAACAAAGAAAGGTACTTATAATTATATTAAACTTTGTGAGGAACTGAAAGAAGATTGTTACATTATTTAGTGCATAATTTATGTTTTACGTTCTGTGTGTTTTGAGAAATTTTGCAATTATAGGTAAGGGTCCTTAAGGCGGTGGTTCATCTAGCAGCAATCAGTAGTTTTCTGCAGTGATTAATTTAATTCATAACTTATACATACAAAAATATTAAAGGATATGAAGTAAATTAGATGAACGGCGTGTGTGAACAGAGTTTTGTTTGAAGTGTTGAGTCTATTGACATTATTTTATTATCAATACACAAATTCAAAAAAAGTTAGGCCATAGTAAAAAACAGTGTTTTGTAAAGATATTAAATTCACGTTTTTAAAATTGATGAAACATAACGGAATTACTTGTTTATAGGAAATGGAATTATAACACATTCCTAGAATTGTTTTTTAAGGAATTTACCGCTAAGGATATATATTTCAAATATTCTAGAGGGAAAAAAAAAAAAAAGTAAAAAAGAAAGGTCCCAATCAGTATGGCTTGAAAGATCTTTTTTGTAAGGATCAGTCCTGTAAAAGACAGAAAAAAGTACGCACGAAACAAATTATTATCCCAATAAATTTCATTATTTCCATCAAACACATTGTAGTAATGACGAGTTATTTTTCATTATTATTGTATGTTGCACTGTCGTGTCACAGTGGGATATTAAAATCAAATACATGTTGCAATCAATCAAGTTGTTGTGAATTAATGTCCTTTAAAGGTCCTGGCTCGATTACATAATTCTTTGAGCGCTGTTTTTGACATAATGATGGACAGACTACACTTGATGAAGACTTGATGGACTACAAGTATTCGTTGATTTAGTGTGCATCTGTATTATCATGCAGCATGAGCAAGGTTTCTTGGACATGTTCTGAGGTTGGATTTAGGCGAATGACTGGAGAAGTCGAACGAGGATGGTATCGGGTCGGGGATGCCAGAGACAATAAATTCATAAAGGAGGATGATCTTTCCCAAAAAGTTCAAGGTTAAAGCTCTCTCTCTCTCGTTGTTTCTCTTCTCTCTCTCTCTCTCTCTCCTCTTACACACAGCTTAAACAAGCTGACCATTTGGAGTTATGCTGATCATACTCGCGTTCCTTGCTTTATATGTGCTCTTAAATGTGTAAACTTTAACACCATTATGTGTTAAATTTTATCTATCACTTTTATGTTCTTAAATTTGATAAACAAAGGGCAATGGTTTTGTGATAGCTATGTGGCATGTGATTTAATGGATTAAATTGAATGTTGTGATTTTATCTGCTGGCGGCTACAGATAGAGAATCAGGATTCAAGGGAAGACCCAGGATAAGTGGGTTTTTTTGTGACGAGGTTTGTTTTGCATGATACTTTAAATAATTAAATTTAGTTTTAAAAATTAAACTTGAGATATTTTGTTTTTGGTGAAAAATTATTTCATGGTATTTTGTACATCATTTGGTGTATGTCTGGAGTGGGTTTTTATTTATTCTTAGATGGACTATCACGAGTTGCATAAACCATATTGGCAGTGGGGCTCTGCTCTGCGGGGGAATAATCGAGTCTATATCGGCAGGGCTCAGGATCTCTGGCGGTTCGCAGGCCGCGGTCCCTTCTCTGCCAAGCGATGCTGAACAGATAAAAAGAACTAGCGCAGGATAACACTGGACGGAAGAAAAGAAAAAGAACGAATTGTCAACTTTTCAATGCTTGTTGCTCAATATTAAGTACTGCACGAATATGTGAGGCTTACAGCACCTTAGGATATGTTTATGGTTTGTTAACTTTTCAATTATCAGCGACCTGGCGACGCGCGGACTAACTCGGCCGAACAGTTTTGGTTGATTTCCAACATAACACGAACTTCGGAATTGTCGGTAGAGAGGGCTTCAGCAGGTTATTGCTTTGATTATGTTATAAAATTTGACGCATATGGTATTATTTTCTTTTATGTATAGTCTGTCAAGAAGATATCGAAAAATTGGCCGCCGGCCGATTTTAATGTAAATGTCTTGAAACCGCCCCTCTTTCCGGTTTTGTGGTTTGGCTCCACGGGAGATCTTCTGCACATACTTTTGATGAGCAGGGCCGGCAGACGCTCTCGTTGGTTGTATTTATTGTTTACGGAAAAAATGAATAATTTCATGGGTCCGGCTTAGCCCTAATTTTGTGTTTTGAATTTAGTACTAAGATACAAATCTGTTAAAAGGTATATTGTGTTACTTAGCTCTTTTTTTGACTATTTTGTTGGGATATAGAAAATGTAGGTAAGATAAGTGTGTTCCTCCTTGGGTACGTGCTTTATTAAATATTTCTCGTGAATTTTAATGCCACTATTGCATGTTCCTTTCAAATATAAAAAAAAGAGGGAGTGAGTGAGAGAATCATACATGAAAAAGATATTGAATTAATTAAAGGAGTCTAATATTTTTAAATTTGTGCTAATTTAGTCCGTTTACACATTAACATGCTTGGACAAAGGCGCTGAGAAGTAAATACATAAAATGAATGCATGCGTCCATGGATTGTAAAGTAACAAAATGATTACTAACGCTATCATTACTGTTGTCAAAAAACATGACCACTAGGGACGTAAACTAACATTCAATATAATGCATTATAAAATAATAGGCTTTTTATATAGTAAATTTTATTAGATCTTAAGACATCGCACTGGAAGAAAGTAAAATTGGGTATTTTATAAGCGTTTTTCGGGAAATAAATTGTGTTGTTGCGGTAGAATCAGGCATACGGTGCACTTTTTGTTGGACTCTCACAAGTTTAAATTTACAACGGATTTACTTGTGTGATAGTTCAAAGGTATAGGAGTATTTATGCAGCAATGTTATATTGTTGTTTATTGTTTGACGGATTTCGGTGATTGTGGCACAGGCCTCTATGTCACATTTTTTTATGAAAATGAGTATTAATGTATCTATTTTAAATATGTGGAGCTTAATTCACTTTCAGTTGCCGTTAAGGCAGCGCGATAGGCTTAGTTTTAAGTTGTTGTTGTTGTTGTTGTTGTTTTTTCAAAAGTATGAATGAAAATATAAATGTGTGAGAAGAAAACCTTCAATATCTCACGGCAATTGGCAGCCTAAGATTAGGTTTTAGTACTAATCGAATGGTGTAGATAAGTGTTGAATATTTGCGCAGAGCTACCATGAACTGAACACTATCCGTACTGTCTTAAGTAGGAGAGAAAATAAACGGGTCGTTGGGTACTCTGGGAACAATTGAATGCAGTAATTTATTTGTTTGTTTGTTTGTTTTGTTTTTGTTTTTTGTGTCTAGTGGATTCGGGGGAGGAATATAGGGCGGCGATCCCCCATTCCTATTTTCTATTTACTTTCACTTCCACCCCGCCAGCCCGATTGTAGCCGTATGAAGTTTACCTACCCAAAGGGTGAATGGACTCACTGCTGCACCCCTCCCCCTTTGGGTTTCCGGGAACTCCTTTCCGCCAAACAGTGAAAAAAAAACACTGGGAGGGCTAAGGCTAGGAAGCATGAAAAATGTTTCTTTCACAACAGATAAAAGCACCAGTACGCTAGCAGCATGGCTTTGGCGTGAAAAAAAACAATCGCTGCAAAATGCAGGAGAGACATGAAGCCTGTGGCGTAATTGCAGAGAAGTTGCGTGCTTCAAAAAGAGATGATGGGCGAGAGGAGACGTCGGCCCGTGCAAAACGACGCCCCAAAACGAAAGAGTGGGGGTTTTCAGGAAATTTACATTAAAATTCGGCCAAGGTTTGTTCGGGGGTTGATCTTGTTGAAGTAATAAACTTAAAAGATTAGGAACCATTCGTGGTCATATTATAGACATAATCAAAGCATAAGCTGCTGTGAAGCTGTGAGAGGGAGAGTGTGCCAAGGTTGTGTTGTATGTAGGTACGATCGGATCTAAATGTTCGGCCGACTGAGTTTCAGGTCGCAGTTCGTGATATTGAAAAAGTTTACCGCAAAAATACATAGCTAAGATACTTAATATTCCGTGCAATACTTAATATCGAGCAAGCTCACCAATTTGAGAAGAAGTGACATTGGTATGTTTCTTGTCCTTTCCGGTCCAGCGTTTGCTAGTGCTTATGGCAGAGAATGCGGTGCGACCGCAGAGAGCTTGCCGGAGTAAACGATTCGCAGAGGAGCCTGCGATATGGCTGGGGTTATGCCCCGTGGACTTGAAACGTGCTTTTAACCAGTGAAACGGTACAGGTTGTTTCTAAATGTAAGGAGTATAGGTTGTTGTTTAAACAAAAGTAGGTCGTCCCAATAGTTGGGTTTTAATCATTTGACTTTGTTTAAAGTTTGTAAGTAATTGGTGTCAAGGTTACCGTGAGACCTCTTGTTGGATGAATATCTGGGGAGGATGAACATATTTTTTAGTTTTTAAGGTTGTCGGGACAATATAAACGGAAAAAAAAAATAATAAAGCACATCGAAAGATGAATCAAATATTTACTTTTAAACAACATTTAATGATTGTCTTTTTCATGTTGGAACTGATTGGTGCTCTCTAAACAGGGAAAAAAATAAGTTGTTGCATCGCAAAGGTTCAACGTGTGTTGACGCGGTTACACGGCGCCATTACAATACAGTGAGAGAACAAAGTTATGTTATTTCGCTAGAGCCTGAGTTATTGATTAGTCCCTAAACAATTTTGAATCTTTGTGTGTAAGTATTAATATTTATCAATATAGCTAGTGATGGGTTCGTTTCCCAGATCATTTATTAATGAGGAAAACAGTATCGATGTTAGACAAGTGGGACTACTTCTTGCGTGATGTTACATGACTGGCGTTAAATGTAGCTTGGGTAATCAATGAGGTGCGTGTGTCAACATTGCCCACGTCATTGAGGTGAAGGGCATGCAAACACATTTGTTACGTGATAAGGGTTTTGGTTATCTGGTCACTTTCCGACGCACTTTCTATTGAGATTTAGGGGCCAGAGCATATAAAGCAAATTCTATTATCGCATAGGTCACTCCTAGACCTTATAACTAATGATCATGTGTTGGCTCTATTTTGTATGCACAAGGTTAACTGGTTGGCTACGTGCTGGGTGGGTACTTGCATTGTAGGTTATCTGAAAGCTGTAATCTGTAGTTATCTGGGAAAGGGAGTAATCTGTAGAAAGACATCAGTTAACACTGGAATGGTTTCATGCATCCGTTTGACGGTTTTCACTCGCGGTGTGTGTGTGTGTGTGTGTGTGTGTGGGGTGTGTGTGTGTGTTGCATTTATCACCATCGAGAGTTCAATCAAAATAGTTGGATTTGCATTAACTAAACTATTCTGTTTTCTTGTTGTAATAATTCATGTTTAGGCACTCCTTGAGGTGGTAGATGAATTGCAGAATAAAATCCTAAAATTTAGTTATGCCGATGGACGGAGTGTAGTATTTTATCTCTGACTGTGAGAAGTAATATTTGTGAATGTCGAGACTTCTTCGAAAGACTTGTCTCGTGCGTCAAACGAATACAAGGAAAATCATGCTGATACATGAATGTGTATATTTTAATGACTACAAATCGGCATAGATTCAAAAAATGTATGATTTGTCAAGAAACACTTGTCGTGACCGAAACTTACTTTCTTACACCGGGCGCCAACTATTTCTCGCGAAACTAACCTGTTTATATGCTAAGCGCAAAGGAGGGAGCTACCGAGGCTACCAGTTCCAGGGGGGCCCAGTTTCACTAATAAACAAATTTGATAGAATCGTTAGTGTATGTTTGGGCTTCTACGAGTATGTTAGTAATGTCTAAGTTGCACAATGGGGACAAAGACACGAAAGATAGTTGACCGCATTTCAGGTGTGCACTATAACAAAAGAAACAGGAAAATACTAGTAACATCTGTGCGTTGAAATTAGGGGGGTCTACCTAAGATATTTTTTCGTATTGATGTTAAGTGAAATGGGGCCCGAGCCAAGTTTTATATTTCCGTCGAATGACATAGACGTATATAATGGTGCTATTCTGACCATACCAAAGTTATCAGTGTTCCGCACCCTAACAAAATATAAACAGAAAAGGATTAGATTCCAGACTTGGCCAAATTGAGTGGGGCCTTAGGGGCTGGGCATTGGGCCGGGCCGAGGCTTGGTATCGGTTTTTGGGTGGGGGGACGGATTATGGGGGCCGGGGGGGCTGGTGGGGTTTTTTGGGGGGGGGGGGAGCTTAGGGGTGGTGGGGTGTGGGCGAGGCCTGCCGGCGGGCTCGGGGCCTGGGGGGGGGGTGTGGGAGGGCTGAGGTGGTTTGTGGCGGGGGGGGACTTATATGGGCGCGGTTGTGGGTTTGGGCTCGGGGGTGTTGTTTGGGCAGGGGTGGGCTGGCGGGCTGAGGGTGCTGCTGAAGGGGTCGTGTGCGCATGGTTGGGCTCTTATGGGCTGAGGGGTCTGGGGGGGCTGATGTTGTGGGCTTGGGGTGAAGTTTGGGGCGGGGGCCTGGCTTTTTTTGGGCTTGGGTGAGGGGTGGCTGGGTGGGCTGGGGGGTTTTGGTGGGGGGTGGTGTGGTGCTTGGTGGGCCCTTTTGTGGGCTTGGGGTCTGTGGGCGTGAAGGGCGGTGTGTATTACAGTTGCGGGCTCTGTAGGGCAAATGTGGTATGTGTGGGGTGAGGGTCTTGGCTTTCGGGGGCTGTCGTAGGCTTGGAGGGGGTGAGGGGGGGCGTGGGTGGGGGCGGTTATGGGGCAAAAACTCGGAAAGTTTGTAGGCCAAGCCATATTGTCCCGGACACACCAGAGTTAGCGGACCTTGAAATAATGAAAAAAGAAAAGTTAATCAACGTTCGTTGGGCTCCACGCTCTAGAGGGAGATCGACTCAAATCAAACGGTGAAGGCTCTGTCGTCACCAAACCTGGTCAAATGTGTATTGGGCATACTTTTTCGAGCTGCGCTGCGCACAAACCAGTTCTGGCAATTACCGCGGACTGGTGTTGGGCGGCTGAGTCGCCCATCTGGAGTTATCAGCCCACCGAGTACATTGTGCCTTTTATCCCCATCGAATGACAATAGTAATGGGCTATCCCGGAACAGTATTTTGATTTCGACCTTGCGAAATCCAGGCGGTGGCGTCCACTCAATTTTTTCCGCTCTTTACGTAATGAGTAGAGAACCCAAACTTTGTCAAAAGGGTGTATGAGGACACAGCATTCTCATCATTAACAGCCGTAATGTCTAAGACCACTCTAAGTCACAGCCCTTGTTTGGTGAAAACGTCCGGATCTTTACTAGTGGACCGTTTTTAAGTCTAAACAAACGTGAACCTTTCGTCACCATAAACTCGGTAGGATAATGGGTGTATGGGCAACAATATCTGTCGGTCAGATTTAGTAACCGGCCAGAATGTCAAAAGCTTTCTATATATGTTTGATTGTCCTTGATAGTGTGAATAGGTTCAGGATGGGCATATTAAAACCAGCGCTGCTTGGGTCTTTTAACGTGATGTGCGCAGGTTCGGGATTTAGGGTCCGAAGCCCACGACCCTCCCGCTCCCGAGCGGAATTGCTATATCACTCGTCCAGCTGGTCCATAGTATATATATATATATAGGCTTAGGTGAATATATATATATTTATATATATAGTATTAGATTAGATGAGTTGCTTTTGTTTAAATTATATATATTATGTGTCACAGGGATATCAGGAGCTGTTTGGAAATGTTCACACACTCGAAGGACAGGCTGTTCAGACGGGTTTTGCCGTCAAAAGGTATCAGTCATCGTTGAAATAATGCCAAAGTACAACAAAGTAGTACAGTAACATGTTATTATCTTAAAGGTTTACTTCGAAATTGGTTCATTGAAAAAAGGGGGTTGTGGTTTTTACTGTATGTGTTGGCTAATATTTTTATGTTTGTTTTGTTGTTGTTTTGGTTGGTTCATCGCGTGTTTGTTTGTTGTTGTTGTTGTTTTATCAATATTCTCACTTGTACTATAGGCATTTGTGAATATTGGAGTATTCAATTGGGACAATCTCGCTGAGTTGTGTCGTTATACAAGAGTTTTAGCAAAGTGTTTTTTTTTTTGTTTGTTTTGTTTTTTGTTGTTGTTTTTTTAAATAACGCACACACATATAGCCACGGTATGTTAGCTCTTGTTTGCATATATTGTTATTGTTGGTGTGGCGTTAGAAGGCGCGCGCTGTGTGGGGGTCTAGAGGAAATGTGTGCGTTGAAGGATATGTTATTGGCTTGCGGCCGCGGCCACAAGCCTGTTATATGTTCACTTTGTGATACCATTATATCGTTTTTCTTTTCCGATTTTCATTTTGGAAAATTCTTATCGTTCGTTCTTCGTATTACTTTGGGAATATTGTCATTTCGCAGATAGCGTAGGGATGTATCTGTTGTGTACACGTCATTACGGGTTTCCGTGAAGTTAAGATTTTTGTAGATGAATGAAGACAAGGCCGCAATAAGAAACCCCCAAACATTTTCAAAGGTTGCATGGAAAGTTTCGACCTATTAGAGGAATAGCTTCGAAAGCCCCTGGTGATCAAGAATTGACCTGTTGGTCTACTTATTAAGTGTAGCTGTTATCATATTGGCCTTCCAGTTCGGTGGTTGGCTGGAGTGATTGTTATTTCGAGGGAAGATGCAGGTGTGGCGGAAGGCTCTAGTTTTCAAGGACTTTTAAATATATGTTAAGTCCATTAGACGGAACTTGGTTATTATACTGAGGCCAAAACTTTAACAAAACAGTTGGGTGATTAAAGCAACAATTGCTATGGATGAGACGGCGTGTCGGCTAAGTTATGAAGTGAGGCAGTGCCTTGCATAGAGGAAATTTATATCTATTGTATTTTATACATCTGTCATTATCAATATTGTTAAAATAGACACGTGAAAAAAAGTTGTAATGGGAAGAGTCGTGGTCGGCGTTTGTATGTTTACCAACTTCTGTATTGTAGACATATCGATATGAAAGAGGACCAATTGGTAAGGCAAAAATTTCAACATAAAGGAAAACATTAGCAGACGTCTATCAGTGGATATGAGATTCGAACTACTATTCCCCAACTGTGTTGGTCTTTATATTTCGTTTTTGACCATATGTATATGTTCGGATTTGTTGAATCGCTCTGGATGCGATCATCATAACATTTCGGGACATGTTGCAGTTGAAAGGTAGCCGAAAGGGTGATCTCGTTTGTTTGTGCGTACGTTATATGCGGGTTTCCCAAGTTAACTGAATTGTGGGGAAGGGGGAAATTAATAGTCTGATCGCGATTCTTGTACTATGCTTCGATTGTTAACCAAAATAAATAATCGGGAACCATATATTATTTTAATTAGCCCTGTTGACAGGTTGTAAAACCTGGTGAACATGGTCCAAGATATGTGAATTAAAAGTCTGTTTCTTATTCCATATTTTAACGAATAAATTTGTGGTTTAAAGATTTAGCTGATACAGTAATTTACACTTAAACTCTTTGAAAAACATTGTATTTAAACTTTTGATTCAATCTGTTATAAAAAACATACAATATTAAGCTACACTTCGATCGTATGCAGAAATAGAAACCAGAGGACATCCAGTGCTGAAGTTATTTAACAGAAACTTTAGACCCGGGTTTAGAGTCAAGTTTAAACAACATACAACTAAACTATATATGCAGTCTGAAAAGACCAGAGAGAACTTGTAACTAGTAGGTCTAGTTTATTCAGTCTAGGGAAAAAGAACAGAAATGTAGAGTAGGGTTTGAAAACATAGACTTGAAACAAAGATCGAAGCCGGCAAACATAGAACTGAAATCCATGAGATCAAGTGTGTGTTGAAAACTGAGAAGTGTAGTAACTATAGGATCCTAGTATGAAATCATTATAAAGACGGAAAAGTGATTTCCACTAGTTAGACACGCGAGCCTGAAAACATAGAACAGAAACTATAGAGTCCAGGGTTTGTCTGAAATTATATAACGGAAAATATACCATCAGTTGTAGACACAGTTGATCCGGTCGGGAGAAGAGGTGTGAGAAACGGAAATTATAGAGTCCAGAAAAGACGACTCTTGTGGGGAGTGGATACATTTTCTTAGCGTTGTCGCCATCTGATTGATATTGTTTCGCTTACAGTGATGGTATTCGTGTCTGTTTGGCTAGGATCACTGATGCCTTGAAGTCAGGCGCGGCTACATGAGAGCAAGCTTTGTACAAAGGATGAGAGAGGATGCTGTAGGTATGCTTGTGTTGTTGGGTTTTTTTTACGGAAAAACGTCGGAATATGTTTTAGACGAAGGAATATATTCTTATGGATTTTTGTATGTGTGGTGTCTTGTACCTAAGCGATTAGTTTCACACGCACTTCTGACGAAACAGTAATCGTTCCGTTCATCAGAATGCGCCTCGATATGACATCTAGACTCTAACAAACGAGAAACTATCTTTACAAAAACATGGTCACAATGGTGCGGATGGGCAGCATTATCTCGGACCCAAATTTGTAACAGACAAAATGTGTCTAACCGGGATTTACAAAGTTTAGATTAATGAAAACTTGCCACAAATTAACAGTATCTGCTCTCTATGTAGATAGTCCTGTAATGTATCATAATCGATAAGATAAAGATTATAACGCGCGTGGAGGCTTTTAAATTAATTGATTTAAGCATGTCAAAAACATGTGGGAACCTCCTTAATTTCTAATTTAATCTTAGGGGAAATGTCATTCTAATATATTGAATTATATTAAGCAGAGGGCTTTGTTTCAGAAGAGAAACATTGAGAATTAAAAAAAATGTGGAGCGCCTCTTATATGACGCGATACGCGGCTGTATGAAAATATATAGTTTGGCGGGTGTTTCCTTTAATAATGATGAAAAATGCACCGAAAAAGTTGGGATTATTTTCGTCCGGCATGTCCCGCCCTACCCGTGTCAGTCGCAAGACACAGAGAGGCTGAACCTCGTGGTTATCTTCTGATCCTCGAGGTCAGACCATACAGTTTTTGTTCATTGGAGGGGCTTCTGGATGGTGGCAGTGGATTCTGAGGTTCTTTCTTTGACAGTGGCCGTTGACAATCTTTGGAGGATGTAACTCTGTGGTCTGTTCGTTCTTTCATCACATGGAACAGAGTGCTGATGGGGTACCGAGCCGTGAACTTCCTTAGCATATGTGAAAATTCAGACTGTTTTGTAGGCTTGATCGCCAGTTCGACGTGACACCTATTGGCTCTGGCCTGTGTAGTTGATTGGGGGATAGGCCTATTTATCTTGTTGGGGGCCTTATCGAGTGACTGATAATGGGCGCCACATTCTCATGGTCAGCTTATACTTGTTGGGTGTTCAGAGTGCGCTCCATGTTTTCCTAGTTGTGCCTTTTGCATTTCTAGGAATGCTGATAATGTCTGTTAGCTGTAATCCAGCAGGGGACGGCAACAGGGCGGCATGATCTTACTCAACTGATTTAGTGCTCTGTTTAGCTTTGATGGTCTTGGTGTTGGTAAGGGCTTGCATAAGGCTTTGAGTTGCGAAGAAGACAACACAATGAAAAGCTTTCTCTACAAGTGTCTCAATATGGAAGTGTATTCCGAGTGAGTTGCTTCTGACTCCGCTTGTAATTGCTTCAGTGTTTTCATGTCGGGTGCACAAGCTGGTTTTCGTACAGTCATTCGGGGGCATTGTATGAAAAAAATAGCAGCTTCCCCGATGTGCTTTGATAGCGAGTCAGTTGCTGATCCATCTGTGTACACATGGATCCATTCCTCTTGTGTGGGTACTCTTCGCAGGATCAGAGGCTGCAACTTTGCTAGCGATGGTCATCTCCTTCTTTCTTAGTTCTAGGTTAGGAACATGGTGCTGGATTAAAAACTGCGAGAGGACGGTCATTTTCCACATGGATCTGTGAAGTCAACCATGAACCAGGGGATCAGTCTCATCGCTCAACGATGGGTGTTCTCCTAAAGCGCCTTTTAGCCTTGTGGTGCGTATCACTCTTTCGCTTGAGTCTGGTTTTGAGTAGACGCTGGTAGCAGCCTGACTTTCGATGGGTGGTTGGGTCTGGTAGATGGACAGAGCTATATTTCTGGACTTGCGAAGGATCTTGGTTTTTCGTTCCAATCTGTGCAGGCATGGAACTGCATTTCGCAGGTTTGCTCATGGAATTGATCGGGGTGGAATTGTGGAGGTCCGGGGAACAATGACGCGAAGTTTTGGTTTTGGACCTTATTAAGAGTTTAAAGGAGGGTTGGTATTAAAGGCGGAGGAACAGGCTGCCGAACTGGATGATGCAAGGTTTGGGTCTCACTGTCCCTGATATACTGCCTTCAGTATTTGCTTTCTGTCCCCCAGTATTTGGCAGTTGCTTCCAAGCCTTCTCTTCTGGCTCTGGCTATGGGACAATGTGGTGGTTTCCATATTTGTTTTTTGTCGAAAAACCACAAACAAGTGTTAAGTAGTTTGGTTTCCCTCTTTAAAAAGGAAGTGTACCCATCCAGATGGGTGCGCTCGTAGCTCTTTCTGCTTAGGCGACGAAAAGGAACAGTGTTTTGGATATGAACTTGTCCTTTTTTACTGTGACACACCTGTCCGGTCAAGCCCAAGCGGGCAGTTTCTTGATGGCTCCTGTATTCGTCAAGGTGGCTGTGGTGGCTTATTTTCCCTGTACCATAACAACGGTAGTATGCTACAGCGCTGCAGGTGTACTCCCTGTTAGTTCTGCAACGGATCATTGATAAGAGCAGAGATGGGTAGGGGAGGAGGAGCTTCTTTGAGGGTCTCGAAGAGGACCAAACTTCTACTCTTAGACCCTATCCGATGTGACTCTAGCTTCCTGTTGTGGAGATAAGATCTGAGGCCGGCCATCTTAGATTTTTGCTTTCATCAACCCCTCTTGATCAATTTGACAAAGATATCAGGTAGTCCAGACTTCGGCAGTATCAAAGGTGTCGCTGTGTAGGCCAATCCATGCTGCTAAGGACGAATCTTCTGTCCGTGGTTAAGAAAGCAGCATTCCTCAATTTCTTGAGCTAAGGTATGTTGATTGGACTTCAGTGCATCGGAAAACTGTCTTAGCCAGCTTAATTCCCATATAGCGTTGTTTGTTGTTTTCCGTGTGTTATTGAGGCGAGCGGAGGGATTTGCATTCTCTCTATGGTCTTTCCAAGCACAACGTTAAGGACATTGGTGCGATAGGGCTTAGCCGTGCGCGATCTGTTTTGGGGCGCTTGCCTTTATTCAGAATGGGCGCCATATGTCCTCCCCGCCAGATCTGTGGCCAGCCTGCCTGAGGTTCAGCTGTTGTTGTAGATGTCGAGGAGTTTGCAGCGTTGGTAGTGGTATTTGCCAAAGTGGGTGAAGCATTTTGGCTTTTGTGACACCATCTGGATCTGGGCGGCCTGAGAAATTCTTCTTTTTTCAGTGTCTGAGGCGTGGTTTTGGGAGCTCAGGTCAGAAAAGCGGAGGTACTTGCCTTATTTTTTTAATTGTAAATAAATGGTGTTGGAAGTTCTAACATATGTAATCGAGTTACAAAAACGATGCTCGTTGAAGTACTTCATGAGACGATTTGATTTCGGTGTTTGGTTTTGAAGGTCGGCTTGAAAAAAATTGCGTGGTTCAACATCAATTAAAGTAAGCCAAAATGCTATTTTTTTTGTTGCTGCTGTTCTTCAGCAGGCTGATTCAGTGAAGAAATCCGTTCAAAACTTTAACATTTGCGAAATATTTGAACCGTTTAAATGAAAAACGTCTTAAAATACTGGCGGGGTAGTATGAGTTTTTTTAAAGACAATATTGACCGTGTGCGGGCTTTTTGTAAACAATATGGCCGGGTGGGGTTTTACTGTAATGAATATTGACCGAAGTGGGGCTGTCACGAATATGTGAGTGGAATGGTTTTTGTAAACGAAGAAATAATTGAATGACATTGTTTGGAATAATATCGAAAAATCTGGGTCATAAACATCAATTCTGATCAAAAAGTGTGTGGCTAATAACAAAATGGTTGATTAGAATGTTATACAGGTGTTCATTTATGGGTTATAAACAGTATAATATAGGGGGATAATTGTTTGTTTGTGGTGTAAGATCGATTAATGAATTCACTGACGTTGAACATGTAAAAAGGGATATTTTGCACGAGTAGGTCATGCGAAAGCCACGAGTGAAATTTCATTTGATTTTTATGGTGCCACGAATGAAATTATACATCGATCTTTCACCCAAAACACCAAGTTATTCTATTTTATATAATGCTTTGAAGGCAGAAATTAGCGTTGTTGTTACCTCACAGAAATTATTATTTTATGATTACCTCGCATTGCGTGACGTTTTTTATGACGTCATTTCTTCCGTAAAATCGCAGGCACACATGACGCCGCTCCGATTCATTTTATAACGTTATGATCTGGTTTTATGCTTTAGATAGGTCTTTTCATGGGTTGTTCCTCTATGAGGAAAGGGATAATGAGAGACTAACTCAACCCGATGTTCGTTTTGCGCTGTGACAGAGACACGCTCTTAAGAGCGTGGAATCAAAAGAAGGCGTAACTGTAAGACCTTGTTTGTTCAAACTATATCTATGGACAAAACTCTGTTGAATTGCATCGCTTGTCCATAAACGGATAAGTTCCATTTAAAGAAACAAGGGGGTAACCAGTAATTACGATGATGTGTAAGAAGCTATCATCTAATGATCTCCTTGCAGTAATGCAGCAGATCTATTTAGCTCTCGGCAGTGGTCGATTGATACCAGATATTGGTAATTGATTTTATTTTACAGTATTAGGTCGGGTCTTTGCATAAAAATTAGTAAGTTATAATGTAGCCAAAAAGGACCTGTAGTATGCACTGTCGCTATCAGTTAAAATTGTAACTGAAATCATGCGGACAATACCGAGGTTTATATCTGAATATCTCAGAAAGCTTTATCTTAAAATTTCATGTAGTGGACGAGCATGGGATATATTGTATACGTCGTGACCTTGTGAATGGTTTCTTTGTTTGAATGGAAGGATGGCGTGTGAGTATAAAGAAGTTACTATTACCTATGGTGACTTTTATTAGGTTAGGCGTAGACACTCGTGATGCATTATTATTTCAATGGAGAGGAATACTGCAATTGTATAAAAATGGATATTTCTTAAATAAGTTGTTATTACCTTGCACACCTTGGGTGTTGTGGCTGAATATTGAATGAAATTATAGAGAAGCTTTGTCGGTAGACGGGTACAAGGACATGACGGGCATTATAAGCAAGGGTGACTGGACTATGCCCACTCTTCGAATACTTCGGGCTACTGAGACTGGACGCAGAACAAGAGAAGCAGAGAGAGAGATTGTAAGGAACATACATCGCCGAAACAGTTTACCGTTTTATTGGCGAGAAGCGTTTCAGCTTTTTAAAAAAAATATAAGGTAAAACACACACATCACGCCCACCCACACATTATTTATTTATGTATAATATTTATTTTTTCTTTTTTTTTTAAGATTTCTTTCTGTGAATATTAAGGATATAAAGGCGCCCGACGAATCTTTACCGATTTTTTTATAGGCCGAAAAAAGCGTTTCCAGCTTAACAAAAAAATAAGACCTCCAATCACACAAAATTGTATTTATTTTATTTATGTGTTATGTTAATTATTTATTTAAGAATATTTATTTAGTTATTCTCATGATTAAAAAAAATACTCAAGAAAGACGTTTAGGCAATTTTTTCTTAGAGAGGTTTTGCAGAGGAGTGTTCAATTTGCAGTTGATTTTGTATTTGTTTGGATTTGATTGTATAGCGATAATCGCGTGCTGTGTGTTTAATGTACATTTCGATTATTAAATGTTTTTTGGTTAGTTTCATACTTGATTGTGATGAGGGTGGGTCGAGGAACAGGTATCCTGTGAGGCATATTTGTAGTTTTCTATTATTGGTACACCTCGAATAATTACGGTGTTTTATACGTATTTTGTATGGAAGTGCGAGACAAAAAAAAATTAAACTTTCAATAGATTTTGTTTTTCAAATCCCTACAGCTGCACTAATTAAATACTTTTATTATAATTTATTCAAATTAAAATACTAAATAATATATATATATATACACAAAATAATTAACACCAACTTCCTAATTACTAATATAATAACCTACAATAAATTATCATTTACAAACTAATTATCTTTACTAATTATATAATAAGTTTATTTTTTTTTTTTATAAAATAAATAAAAATTATTCAACACACCCAAATATAACCATAAAAATCTTCCACATAAAAATCTACCACTCCATCCAACAGGTCTCCTGTTATGACATAAACCAAAAACAATACTTGACATCCACAATCATTCTATATATACTTAAGTGAACAACAAACATCTTCCCTGCGTGTCATAAAACTTACACAATCACAATAACCCTCTAAAAGTGCCCTCTTTAAAACAAATTAAATATAATCATATAAAGTTCAACAACTCACCTTAGCAACTCTCATCATAAACCCCCTAACCAACAAAATCAAAAACATCACATATTAAAAAATTCTACCAACAAAATCCACCTCCCATAAAAAACACAAAATATCAACAAAAATAATAAAAAATATAAAATTTATAAAAACTACCCACGTATCTATACATCATTGTACAATACAGTTATTTATGTTGCAATAATTAACTTTACATCTGACATCACACAGTATTCCTCGTGACTCTCATACACCCTTCCCTCACCTAACTCTAATCACAAATTCTGCAATATAGCCCCCCCCCATACCCCAAACAACCATCACCTGTTTACACCTTTACAATCCCACCCCAAAAATTTCATTACTCTCCCTCCCTTTCACTAGCATTGCACCTACCCTAAAAAACTCACAAATTACATTCTCCTTCTTTTACTCACCCACTTACATTTCACCACCCTGTCAACCTTTTTCTCTTTACATCGGCCTTAGTGACACATCACAACACTCCACCACAAACAGTAAGAGAACGTGTCAGTACACACGTTCCATAACAAACCTACACCCCCCTGCGCACCCAACCTTGATAGAAAGCTCTGATTCCATATATCCATAAAATAAATCCAGAAGTCTCATGTGTCAGTCTAACAAAGTGAATAAGGTAGAGCACAACCAACCAATCTACACCATATGTTTTCACACTACAAGTACAACTGATTGATATTCGCATGTTGTAGACCTCCACTGTCTAGATGTCGACTGAGATCTCTGCCACATCCATGTAAATAACTAGATCATCCGCTCCACCAATCAATCCACCTACCGTGTCACGTATACTATATGATGTCTTAATGAACAGACCATCAGACTCCCAACATCGTCCTGCATATGACACTAAGCCAGTCACCCCTTCTCCCTACCAGACATCATGTTGCCCTCTGTTTCATGCACTTTATATACCTCATTGTAACTTGTTTAAAACACCAACACACAACATCTACTACACAGTCGGCGAATGTCACCCTTAGAGAAGACTAAGAAAACCCGAACAGACACACCCCTCTCTCCCGACTTTTATCCTATTTTCTGTTTGATAACATGTGATGTTGTCCCAGACCTGAGACGCACGACCTACCTACTGTATTGCTACCTCCCTCTACAATTCAGACTACTTCGTTCTCCCCTATCAATCCCACCAACACACAATAAATATCTCGCACTAAGATTGTGACCACAAGAACTACAACTGCATCCAAAATCTGACCTGTGTCCATATTGTAATCAACCAACTCTAATCTCACGCATATGTGAGATACTCTCTTGTGTCATGATTCTCCCTATTCCCTCCATCTGTTACTAACCCGTTTAAACCTTGTAACGTATGTCATACCTTAACACCCAGGTAACTCATAAAAACTCTCTTCTACTCATATCTCCCACACCAGTACAACTATCATATGTCAATAGCCCTATACACCTATACTATGTTACTGTATAGACCCCTACGTTTGTTACACTGTCTTATCCCAAATCCAAATCATGATATACATGCCAACTGCTCGTCAGTGACTCCTGTACATTCATCCTTGTTATCAATCTTGTACACTTCACACGCGAACTCCCACACTTTACCCTACCCATGTGCATCTTGTACTACTCATAAACCAACGAATATAAAACACTACCTACTGTACAATGTCCTGTCCACTCAATCGGCTACTACTCCAATGTTCCAAAAGACAACTACACTGAACACCTAGACTACTATAACCAATTAAACCACTCTCAACTCCAAGAATCATCGTAAGTGTGTTGCTCGTTATCTGCTGACCATGCCTCCCACAATACTGCTAGCACTCTTGCACATATACCCACAGCGACAAATTTACGCAAATAGACCTAATGAGAATTCTCCATTGAGTATTAATGAGAGAGACTGTTCAACAAGTGCATGCCTATAACAGAAGATGTCACAGAATACCACGCACATTAAACATATTGTCCACCAAAACTAACGACCCTGTACGAGTCAACAAAAAAAACATGAGTGTACACCATACCATAAATGTCTCCATGTCATATCATGCTCTCCATCTGAGCTACCATGTAACACAATCATATGACAAATACTATATACACAATGAGTTCCTAACCTAGAGATCAAGCGTACCTATAACTGTTAGAAAATATCTAGACGTGAAATAGCTCGCACCCTAACTCAGATGCCAGTCATACACCTGTGTGTTCACCACTCCCAGAATGACATAGCTCACACTACTCACACACTTCTTCACACGCACCAACTGTGCAAGAATCAATCGCACAGAGTTACATCATAGTGCAATGGCCTTCCCTAACATTACACTTCGCTACTCGCTCGAGTAACACACTGCAATGTTGCCACCTGTAACCAGTCATCGTGAGGCCAAAGACAGACGTGTACTCTCCATCCACACATTGAAAAAGTTCGTGACTCCCCTATGTGTTCAATACTACGACTCTCTATACTCAACTGAACCTTACCATAAAAAACCAATATATCAACTTTAACCAACATGAAAACTAGCACTCTTCATAAATATGACCGTTAAGAGAGAGACCAAATGCAGTAACAACATAAAATTCATCTTTTGATAACCACAGACGACAATACCCACAAAACGATAACTATAAAGACCATTACACCCTAAGAAACAAAAGTACCATGTAATCATTCCTAGAATAGTCACTCCCCTCGATATCACTTAGACACCCACCATCACTAAGAATCTAGTCCACAAGTGAATATCCACCCAGACAACCATTGATAAGACCAACTCCAATCCCATCTACTGTCAAATATGTATCCAGATCCAAATAGATCAGAACACATATCTCAACATCATTTCATGTATAGTCCCCCTCCCCCTCTCGCTAAGTCCCTCTATACCTGACTGATCCCACAAGTATCCATACAATACATTGATACCTATAACCATCCATATAAATGACATACGACATACTATGAATAAAATGTGAAGATCATTGTTTAACACCAAAGTATACTATACACCAAAAATTAAAAATTTAAAAGAAAACATCACCGTGCCTAGATATTTTTTAATTTTGTCCCCTTTATCATTGTCGACACTTTTAAAGTGCATTTCAACATTTTCTTTTATAGATTAAATACGAATCCAATTCTAGTTTCACTTTAACACGAATTTTGGAAATGTCGGTTTTAAAAAGATTAAACGAGAGTTATAAGCTAATACGATCAACATTAAGAATCAGTACTTTAAAAAACGATAGAGGGTAGGTAATTTTAAAATTTAATTGTAAAATGTGAAAAAAGGGTTTTGTATGTTTGTAAATTAATTTTTGTTCTGTTCCTTTTTTTTCTTTTTTTTTATTTTTTTTTTTTTTATCTTTTACAAAAAACCCTTTTTTTCCCCGATAATTAGATTTTTTAGATTAAAAATTCAAAAACTATTATTTTTTATATATTCTAAAATGGAAGTTATTGGTGTATCTGTTGATCTTTCTTTAAAATTAGGGAATATATTTATTGATTATCAACGGGAAAAAAACGACACATTTTATAATTAATTTTATTCCATTTTATTTCTTAGTTTTGCATTTGTTTACCCGAAACCTAAAAATTGGTTTAAATTTCGTTAACTTAAAAACCTTAAAACGGGGATTGATTTACCGAATTTTACTAGATCTGAATTGAAGACGGGTTTGGCGAACCCCATTCATAAATGAAAAATTTTTTAAAGTCTTTTAAAAAATTAGTATATATTTTTGAGAATTTTTTGATACCCGAAACACTTTTTTACCAAAAATTTATTAAAAACCTGGAAGGTTGTCAAATTCACGCTTTGAATGGTTGAAGCTTTATAAGGCTTGTACTTCCGCATTTGAGGTTCGTAAAAATATCAAAATTCTTTGGGCCTCAAAAAAAAATACACTTTCCGGGGAAAAAAAAAATAAGTTGTTTAAATCTGTTTTGCAGGAAATATAAAAAAAAATGGCTTCAAAAAGAAAAAAATGTCAAGTTTCGCTAACAAGGAAAACATATTTGATTGTTTTGCAGGTAATAGATAGTGTACATGAATACAGATTTTTTTTACACGAAATTTCATGTTGATTTTTCCCCCAATTATCAGATCATTTACAACCCCGGTTATCGTATTTCCCGTTTGTTTTTCCCCTGTCTCTATAGAAAAAACCCCTTTTAATTACATTTTTTGGGTTTTTGGGGAGAAGAGAAAATTCCATATTACAGGAAAAGTTTCTTGATATGGGCCCCCAAATTCATAAAAAAATAAGTTTTCCCCCTATAAATTAAAAGGATATTAATCCCCAAAAAATCTCAAATACAAATATCAAAGCACCCTCGTTCCATTTGATCGGAAAAAAAATTTAAAAAGGAAAAAATAAAATTATTTTTCCCCCCCGATTTGTTGTTGAAGATTTTGTTTTCTGACAAATCACTCGGAAAAGGTAGGAAAAATTTTAAAACGGGAAAAAATTTTTTTGAAAAGAAACTTCGACGAATTCGGTTAAAATAAAATCGATAGCCCCAGGTGGGGGTTTTTTCCCCCACTTAAAAGTTAACGATTTTTAATTTTCCTTTATGAAGTAAGAGTTTGCGCGAAGGTAAATGAATCAAAAATAAAGGTTTTTTGTGTAAATTTTTTCAAGACCGTCTTTGGGGTTTTATTGCCTGTGGGGGGGGCCCCCATTCTTTTTTTAAAAATCGGGAAAAGGTTTTTTTGGGGATGTTTTTGGGGTTTTGTGGGGGTATTGATTTACTAAACTAGAGGATATTTGTTGGATTTCGGGGGAAGATCGCATTTTTTTTCCCCCCGGGGAGCCAAAAAGTAATATTTCACGAGTGGTGAAGCCCAGGGAAAATATAACTTTATGGCTCAGAGTAGAAAAAAAAATCGATTTAAACCCAAAACAACAAATTTTCTTTTTTTTTCATGCTTTTTTTGCGTATATTTTTTTTTTTTCGTTTTCCCCCTAATTCTTCCCCCCTGCGGAGCCCCTTTCCGTAATTTGCCCCCCCTTTTGGGACCCGACAAAATAAGTCACGAAGACAAGAAATGCCCCCAAAGTTTATTTTTTATTTTTCTATTTGCCAATTTTTTTAAAATTTTCAATTTGCTTCACAAAAAAGAAAAATTTTTTTGCAACCAGTAAAAACGTTTTTAAAAGTTACGAAAAAACAAAATATGAAATTTAGTCGGAATACCCTGAAAAAAACAGAATGGGGGGCCGCATGGCAGAGAAAAAAATCGGGGGGTTGTGTGAAAGTGTATTTTCTTCATTTTTTTATTGATTCCACTGTGAAAGTGTCATTTTTATGTTCCTCAGTGAATTAAAAAATCCCGGGATCACCCCAAAAAAAAAAATTTTTTTTTTTTTTTAATCCCCTTTAAAAGGGCCCGAAATTAGCTTTTTATTTTAAAAAAAAAAATTTTTGGGGAATTACCTCGCGTGGTGGACACTTTTAGTCTCTTTTTTAACGTGAAACCAGCCAAAAAAGTAGTTCCGTTTTTTTTTTGTTTTTTTTTTTTTTTTTTTTCCTGCCCTGAAAAACAACCCAACTTATCACTGTGATTTTTTATTGTTTAAAAATAGGTTTTTCATCAAAAAAGATGAAAAAAAAAATTAAATTAATAATTAAATTTTGGGAGTTTTGGCATATTTGCATGGAACGGGAAGCACTTCTGTTTATATTGTAACTTTAAGGTTTAAAATATATTTTGTTTATGTATTTTTTAGTTTCTGTGTGTTGTTTTTAAATCATTGTGATCTAAAATTGGTAAATAGGCTCAAACCCTTTTTGTGCAAAGATCGTTGAACGCCCGAATTTCAACGACTGCGAAAAAAACAAAAAATTTGGAAATTTTCCCCTTGTCTATCCGGGACCCCCGCACCCCCCGCTTCAAAAATTAAAATTGGGGTTTAAAATTGAAAAAAACATTTTTTAAAATTTTCAAAGAAACCTTTTTGGTTTTGGGAATGCAGTGAATAATGGCAAAAAAAAAAGAATGATTTGGAAAAACCGTATCTTGTTTTTAAAAGTTTGCCTCAGTCCTTTTCCCCTTTTGCCTTTTAAAAAAATTTTTTAAAATTTGAAAAAATTTTTTAAATTGGGGTTTTAAAATAAATAAAAATAAAAAAGGGGGAAAATCTTTTTCAGTTGGTCCCCAAATGAGACGTTGTAAATGTCTTTTCTGTTGTTGCGGGGGTACCCTTGCGGGGTTTCCCTTTTTCGGATTAAAAAACAAACAACCGAAAAAGAGATAACCCCAAAAAGATGTTTTAGTGTCAAAAAAAGCCGGGTTTTTCCCCCGGCCCTTTTGGGAAGTTTATATAGTAATTTTTTTAATTTGTTTATAGATGATGTTAAACTCGTCGATCTCACTCGATTTTTTTTGGGTTTGTTGTTTTCGGGGGCTTTTTTAAATACAAAAATTTTTTAATTTTAAATTTATAGTTTTTTTTGATCTCCATCTTCAAAAAAAATCCGATGGGTTATTTAGTTTTTGCATAACAGATTTGTTTTTTTTAAAAAACCAACAAAAGTATGTAAAAAAAGGGCGCCTAGGAAAAAAAACGTTATGGGACAAAATGTATTTTTTAAAATTATTTAAAAAAAAAATTGAATATATTCGGCTTTTATGTAAAATTTTTTTGCAATTTTCTTTTTAGGCATACCCTCCCTGTTTTTCCCCAATAAAAAGAGGAAAATTTTTTTAGTACCGCCTCTTGTAAAAAAAAAAAGTTACCAAATTTTTAGAGCACGAGTTTAAAGAATATTTTTTTTTTTCCCCCAAAACTTTTCCTTTTTTTTCTGGGGGGATGTTCACGTAGTGTTGTGCAAAAAAAAAAAAAGAAAATCATTATTTAAATATTTCCCAACACTAAAACATTTCAGGATCTAGGCCATGGTATACTGACTAAAATTTTTTGGGGTTTAAATTGGGGCCGATTTTTTCCCTTGGGGACTGCGAAATTTGTTTGACGCGGGAAAAAGAAAGAGAGAGGAGAGAGAAAAAAAGAGGGGGAAAGGGGGAAATTTTGGGGAAATTTGGGTGGGGAAATTTTTTGGTGGGGTGCGGAAAATAGGTCTGAAAAAGATTTGCTTTGGAAATAACGAGGTGACGTAAAGCCCCCGGGACCAACCCAACTGTTTTGATAAAATTTTTTTGGGGGTTTCAAATATTTTTTTTGGCGTTCGACAGATATTTCGCTGAAGTTGAGAATGGATTTAAAGTAAATCAGCTTGATTTGTATTTTTTTTTAAACCAGTGAACCCTGCCTAAAAAATTTTTTTTCATTTGACCCCCCTTTTCCCTCATGCCCCTTTACTTTAAAAAAACCCCAGTCTTGGTCACACCTAATTGCTTGGTTTTATTTTCGCTGGGGATTCATAAACGGGGTTTTAAAAGTAAAATTCAGTAGGAAAAATTTTTTCTTTTTCGGATAAAGAAAAAAATTTTTGTTTTTTTTATTTTTGTCGTCATTTTTGTTTCGATGTTTTTTTTGGGAAGCTCCGGGATATCTTCACCAAAAAAATTTTGGTTTTCAAGGTGAAAATTCCCCCAAGCTAAAGAAAGACAAATGCGATTGTTATTTTTTCTCATTTCATTTTTGACCCCAAAAGGGAAAAAAACGGGGAAGAAGGAAAATTTTATTACAAAAATAGATTCTACCCCAGAAACTCAAGAAATTTTTTAAAAAAATTTTATTCTAAACTAGCATTCTATTTAGAGCAAAAATAATATCATAATTTGATTACTAAAAATAGCCCTTTTAAAATAGAGTCAAGTTTAATTTCATAATTTGATTACTAAACTAGCATTTTTATCCTAGGCCCCAAAATGTTGGGGTGTTTTTTTATTCATCCCTTTTTAAAAAAACGTAAAATAATTATTATTAGTTTTTTTTGGAAATTTTTTTTTGAAAATATTTGTTTTTTTTTCCTTAAAATTTTTTTTTTTTTACCAAAACATTAATAACTTATAATGTTAAACCTTAAAAAGGGGGAAAGGTAAAAGAGAGAAGTTGAATGGGAAAAAGGTATCAAATTTTGCCGCCAAATCACGCTGTTTTAGGACAAAAAAAGTGACGTCAGACATTTGCAGCTGTGGGAGAGACACTTTTCAATAGGACTGCATACATTTTTTTTTAAAAACTCATAAAAATTTTTCCCCCCTTTTTCAGTGTTTATTGATATTTTTTATAATTTTTTTAAATTAAAAATCAAAAACAGCAAAAGGGGGTTTTTTAAATTTTTTTAAAAATCATCTAAGAGTGTTTAAAACATACTTTTTTTCCCCCTTTAAAACTGGGTTTGTCTTTGTTGCAGTGAATTTTAAAAACCCCAAATAGATATTTTTTTTCATAAAGTATCTGATAAACCCCAAATTTTTAACCCCTGTAAAAATTTACTGAAAAGAATGAACACTGAAATTTTTATGTGTTTATTTTCCAAAACCGTCTTTAAACCCCTTTTATGAAAAATGTGTGAAAAAAATTTATAAACTTTTGTTACTATTTTTATGTTTTTAAATAGCGAAAAAGACCCAAAATTTTGTGGGCATGCCGTTTTTGGGCAGGGGCGCAAGCCTATTAATTTATGGATTTGTGTTTTCCCTTATCCCTTGTTCTCGAACATTTGGACATTTTGCTTTTGGGGGATGCTGAGATTATCCCTTTGTGTACCGTCATATGCTGGTTCCCCCAAAATTTTTAATGGGGGTTGTGTGAAGGGGAAAAAACCCAAAAGAACCACAAGGGCCAAAATTCGATATGATTTGGCTAGGCAACTTGGGCCCCCCGTGATCCCCATTGTTTTCTTGTTTGGTATTTTTTTTTGTTTAAAAAATGCATGCACAGAAAGGGATTTTTTTTTTTACCCCAAATTTTTAAAAATTTTTGGCCCCTTTACGTTGGTTTTAATTTAGCAATGGGAGCAATCGATTAAAACTTTTGAAAAAAAAAACCGTATAAAAAATTTTGATGCAATTTTTAAAAAATTTTTAAACAGTTTTAAAAACATTTTTTGGCATGTCCCAAAAATTTTTTAAAACTAAATTTTAAACTTTACGGTAGTTCATTTAACGTACATTTGGGTTTTATATGGGGGGCCCAAAACTCGAACAAAAACCCCCTGGGGTTTAGCAGGCCCGGGGTTTAAAATAAAGGGGGAAACCCTTTTTTTTCAAAGGAAAATTTTTTCACAAAATGTTTTACAATTCATGTTTTTAAAAATTTTAAAAACTCTAACAGGGGCGGGACAAAGCAACGAACAAAAATTTTTTAGGGGGATGGGGCCGTTTTCACATCTGTTCGAAAAAAGAATTCGTACGATAGGGCGGGGAAGGATGGAAAAGGGATCCAACTTGTTTATTAACCTTGCCCCGATACTACAAAAGCAAAGGGCTGGACATGAAAAAGGTTGGGTTTAAAAAAATATGTTTGTGATAGAAAAAAAAAAAAAGGGAAAAAAATTGTATGTACATGTTTTTTCGGGGAAAAATTTTAGTAATAAGTAATTTTTCAATTGGGAACCCTCCCTAAAAAACATGTTAAAATTTTTGGGAAATTTTTAAAAAATTTTTTAAAAACTTAGGTCTTACCAAAGTCAATTATGAAAGGATTTGAATATGGTGGGAAAAAAAAGGGAAAAAAGCCGAAAAAAACCTTCTAAAAAAATTTTTAAAAATTTTTTTTCAAATTTTCATATTTCTATTTTAAAAAACAGGTGGTGTTTTTTTGAAATGTATTTGGTCTCAAGTCGCTTTAAAAATGTAATTTTTTTTTTGAAAAAGAGGCTAAAGAAAAATTAGAAAATAATTCCCTATTGCAATCATTACTCTCGGAGAAAAAGGGGTTTGAGCGTTTGAAACTAAAATAGTTTTGCAGATTTGGTTCTGTGCGCATTTTTCTAAAAAACCTTGAAACGCCAAAAATGGGACTCTAAAGAACTATCTTCTGATTTAATCCTGTTATTGTTTGAAACTTGTTTATGGGGTAGTCCCAAACTTTTATTTTTTTTTTTCTCTCTGCCTTTATTCTGTATCCCCTCGATCAGATTTAGATAGAAAAAAAAAACGTGTTTTTTCAGTTTTCCCCATAATTTGGATAGGAAATCAAGGGTTTTGTGAAAAGTAAAATGACGTTTTAGGTTTTTTTTTTCACTTACTTATTTTTAAAAAATTCGACACGTTAAAAACCCATTTTGAGCTGGGAATTTAAAACCAATTAAGGTAAAAAGAAAGAACAACAAAGGGTTTTTTTTTCCCCCTGTTTGTTTAAGATTATAAAATTTTTTATGGAATTTTTTTAAAACCAAAAAGTTTTGGAAAAAAAAATTTTTTTAAAAAATAATGTTAAAAATAAAAATTTTTTTTGTACCTTAACTTTTTTTTTTTGGGGTGCAAAAAATGGGCAGGGGGGTTTTCAAAAAAAAAAAAATTTAAGTTAAAATAAAAACCCCTCTTTAATGTTAAATCTTTATTTGTCTAAAATTTATACTTTGATAAAAAAAAATGAAATTGTGTTTTTAACACCAGCAGAGAGCCCAAAAAACACAAGTTCCCTTTATTCAATATTGTAAAATTTTTGATATTAAAAAACTTAATATATTTTGTGTTGCAGCTCGTCAAAACCTACAATTCGTACGTCGAAAATAAGAAAAAAAGAAAGGAAACTTAAAATTATATTTTAAAATTTTAAAAAGATTGTTACATTTGTAGTGCAAAATTTATGTTTTGCGTCTTTTGGGAAAATTTTTAAAAATTTTTGTAAAAGGGGGTTTAAAAGGGTCCATTAGCAGCAAATCGTGTTTTTTGAAAAGTTAATTTAATTCTAAATTTTTAAAAAAAAAATTTTGTAAAGATATGAAAATTTAAAAAAGAAAAACTTTAAAAATTTTTTTTGAAATTTTTTGAGTTTTGAATTTTTTTTTTACAATACATAAATTTCAAAAAAAAAATGGGCCCCAGAAAAATCATGTTTTTTTAAAAAAATAAATTCCGTTTTAAAAATTTATGAAAAATTTCGGAATTATTGTGGAAATGGAATTATCACTTTCCCCAAAAGTTTTTAAGTATTTACCGGTAAGGTTTTTTTTTCAATTTTACTAAGGGGAAAAAAGGGCAATCAGTTGGCTTGAAAGATTTTTTGTAAGTCCCCCCGTAAAAACAGAAAAAAGTACGCACAACAAATTATTACCCAAAAGAAATTTTATTTTTTAAAACAAACACTTGATTAAAAACAGTTTTTTTCATTTTTTTTGTATTTTGTTTCCAGGGGGTGAAAATAAATACTTTTTATGCCAACCCCAAACAATTTTTTGAAAATTTTGCCTTAAAAATTCCGGGGTTTCCCATTACCCAATTTTTTAAGATTTTTTTGGGCATAAATTTACCCTTTATGAATTGATGATACAAGTTTCTTTTTTTATTATTATTCGCATGGGATGGTTCTCTGGAAAATGTTCGAGGAAAATGATTACGGCGAACCCTTTTGGGTCAAAAGGGTGATATGTCCCGGTTTTTTTACAGTGACAAAAAATTCTTAAAGGAGTTTATCTACCCCAAAAAAAATTTAAGGTTAAAAACTTTCCTCTCTCTTTTCTTTTCTCTCTCTCTCCCCTTTTTTAACACACACTTACACACACATTTTCGATCAAATTTTCCCTTTCTTTAATTGCTTAAATTTAAAAAATTAACCCTTTGTGTTTTTTTATCTATCCTTTTATTTTTTTAAATTTTTAAAAAAAAAATGGTTTTTAAATAAAGATGTTTAATTTGGGTTTAAATTGAAATTTTTTGTTTTTCTGCTGACAGATGAGAAAAACAGGATTTAAAAGGGAAAACCAAGGTAATGGTTTTTACGGGATATGTTTTTCCTGATACTTTAAATTTTAAAAATTTATTTTTTAAAAAATAAATAATTTTTTGTTTTTTGGGGATTATTTCTGGTATTTTTTTCTCATTTGGTGTAGTCTGATTTTTATTTTTTTTTTGACGGGCTTCACGGTGAAAAAACCCCTATTGGCAGGCTCTTGGGGAAAAACGTTTCCCGGGAGGGGTCTCTGCGTTGCCGGTCTTTTTTCCCCTAAAATAGCCCAAAACCCGGACGGGGAAAGGAAAAAAAAAAAGACCTTTGGCCTTTTTTAAAGTGGTTGTCAATATTAAGTCTGCACCCGGTTTTAGAGCCCCTTAGCTATGTTTTTGCGTGTTAACTTTTCAATTATCAGCGACTGCGCCCCGAAAGGGCCCCAAAAGTTTTTGGGGAGGGGACCAAAATAAACAAATTCGGCATTTTAAGGCTTCAGCGGTTTTATTTTTGTTTTGTCTATAATATGACCATCGAATGTATTTTTTTTTATTCTTCAAGAAGATTCGAAAAATTGGCCCCGTTTTAATGTAAATGTCTTAAAACCCCCCTCTTTGGTTTTGTGTTGCCGGGGTCTCTTGAAATCTTTTTTAAGCACCGGCAGATTTTGGTTTATTTTATTGTTTAGGAAAATGAATTTTTCATGGGTCCTTACCAAATTTGTTTTTTAGAATTTGTACTGATAAAAAATTGTTAAAAGTATTATGTGTTATTTTTTTTTTACTTTTTGTTGATTAAAATTATAAGAAAATTTCCTTAGGGTATTGTTTTTTACAATATTTCCAAAATTTTTAATCGCCACTATTGCTGTTCCTTAAAAAAAAAAAGAGGAGAGAGAGAAAAAAAATGAAAAAAAAATTTTATTATTAAGAGTTAATATTTTTAACTTTTTGCTAATTTATCAGTTTACACTTTAAAAAAGCTGAAAAAGGGAAAAAATAAATATTTTAAAAATGCATGCGCCCCCTGGATTTAAAGTAAAAATGATTACTAACGTTCATTACTTTGTCAAAAAAAAGACCTAGGGACAAAATAAATACAAAAAAAAGATTAA
>JAIFHC010000424.1:0-50000 GCA_021229015.1 Solen grandis
TCTGTAAGAGAATATGTGGTCTAAATATTGTATGATGCTAATTATTTCGCATCAAGTGAATGTGGAAGAAATCCTGTTGCTTTGAATTATGTGGCTAGATGTTTTCCATACTTCATTTGATCTTGTTCATCAGTGAATTAATGTATTGTAACAAGAAGATATGCATGTATTGAATTACTGAATAATGGTTAGGAGGCCTTACAATTCAACAAACGCTATTTTTGTTATATTATGTTGATACCTTTTACTATATGATATATTGGACATACTAATAAATCTACATGAATTAATCTTTAATAATGAAAGAATTGCTAATATAAGACATATAAATAAATATAATTATTTTTTGTTAACACACTGGGGCGTGCCATCATTTGTTTAAGCATTCGCCATAACGCATTGACTCCCACCATCTCCCAACATTGATAAGATATAGTCACTAATCAGCTGACAGGATTAATAACACATAGACAAAGTTTAGACTTAAAGTTTACAAGCATATAGGAAATTGTTAAACGAAAGCATCAATTAGAATACACGACATTTACGAGGTCTGGTATCATCCTGCAACGCAAACACATTATCAGAAACTTCACTGACATGGAAAGAGCAGGATTGAGAAACGCCCCTCATGGACCTCCATTGTTCTCTCTCTTTCAGATTAAATAATTATCAATAGCAAACACATTGTGCTGAATAAATAACGTTTCTTAATCTAGTTACACTATTAGACACACCGTTTGTCCTACGCATTATAATCGAGGATGTTGTCTCAAATGAAAAATAGCATGATGATCATTCTGAATGAGGGTAAAATTAAAAGATATATTTTTTCTATAACACAAGAAATCAATAACATTAAGTGCCCTACTGAATATATTGCACTTTTTTGAACATGTACATATCATTGCATGACCTCCATTGCTTCCTTTTTATATTATATCTAGGATATCAATACTTCATTTGCGTCCAATCGTACAAGAATATTCATTACCATTAGCTGTAAGACGTCAATTCCTTGAATTTGGTTTTTATCGCGATTTTCTTTAACAATGACCGAAACTGGTTATTGACATATCTCAGATTACTGATTTAAGGTGTTTTCTGACAACTTTTATTGCCATCTATATTTGTAATTTTCTATTTTAATTCAATCCCTCACTTATACTGTCGCCATGGTAATGTGAGAGATGAATGCGCCATGTCTTGTCAATGGTCTTCTTTACTTTGAACTTTTTTGTCGATGACTGATTACGGCATAACAGTGTAAAACCAAGAATGACATACAATAGCAGTCGCTATATTTACATTTAGTGAGGTCAATACTGGCAACGTGACCCAAAGTGACAGTTTATATTACGCATTTCGGAGAACAGCACACAAATTCAGAGGTCACACTATTTAGGATTTTTATGATTTGAATATTGTATGCAAATCGTTTTCCTTTGACAGAAATTATTATCAGTTGTAACATGTTAAACAGTACTCGTAGTCTAGTAAAACAGATTAAAGCTATTATAATGTTAGCAAAAATGTTTATAAATACCAAGGTTATAAAAGGTATTGTGAAGACTATATAACAAAGCGGATTTAATTTACAAACTAAAGAGAAAGCTAATCTACCAACTTCTATTAAAGTCTAGTTTTACAAATTAGGGGAAATTGTGGTCTAAAAATGGACATACGCATGAATTTTATCACATTGCTAAAGCAGCATTCCTGAATTGATAAGGAAGTATTAAAATTTTCATTTCTGTGTTACCTTTCATGTTTAACTGAAAAAGAAACCTGTTATATCAAGTAGAAAGATATACAACTTTAAACTCCCATTTTAAGTTGGAATATCCTAAAAATAAATTATACAAGCCAATGACAGCATTGCATTTACTCGGGCTTCATTTGCTTACCAACATTTTATTGGTTCAAGAAGTAGGTCAAAATCAAACATTATACAGCTACGCCGAAAAACAAACCAAAATAGATACGAATTTCTTGGAACAAATGAGTATGTTCATATTAATCTCCCTGAAAGGAACTTAAAATGAAAAAGAAAAGAGTCTTTATGTTTCACCTTTAAAGACATGTGATATATTTCATTCTTAAAGTAACAGATATCTAGGATCTGACATGAACTGTTATTTAACTTGACTTGACTGTTTGAGTTTACCGTCATTTCGACAGTATTTCAGTCATATAGCGACGTCCAGCTAATTACAGGTGGAGGACGACCCCGAATGCACGGAGGCATCCGGGTAGAACCAACGACCTACCGCAGGCTTCCTCACATGAAAATCCGAATGACCCTGCCTGGATTCAAACCCACGTGGTGAGGGACTGAGTGAGTGTTAAAGTCAGCGACTTTACCCTCTCGGCCACGAACTGTTATTTCATATCAAACTTTACTAAACGATTTCATGAAATGTTATAAAACGAGCCTCTATCAAGAATATGAATAATTGTCAAAGTCAGTTGCATCAAACACATTTAATCCAGCTGTTCGATTCAACACACTATGCATATATGTATAGAATACACGCGCGTGACACGGAGTGATGTTATTCGGCATAAAAGTTATATGTAACATGTTAGATATAAGAAATATTTGATGGTTATACGAAACCGGAAACAGTTGTTTGAGCATAATGCCATATGATAAATGAAAGTGTGTGATAAAATGAATTTCAAATTGATATCTAAAATAAGAGGTCAGAGGTTACACTGCGTATGAATATGGAAACTATGTCAGAAATGTATGGAAGATTATTCTTGTTAATATTACAACATGCTTACTTCCGAATGCTTTATGAGAAATAATGTATGTATACTTTTCCTTGTTGCCGAATTGCATTTTTTAGATTCGATGATAAATGTGTTGTGCTTACTGGATATTAACATGCTAGTTTTGTTAAGGCCCAGCTGCTAACTACCAAATGACACATATGCAAATAGTCTTGTCGCATTTGTATTAAAAAGTGTATATTGCTAAATGCTAGGCACTTACTACTTAGTTATGCAATGCAAATAAGAAGTGAAAGAATATGTGTGTATTGCACCTAAAATGATACGGTTTTTAGATGCGGGCTTCAAGTGTGTATGATCAAAGACTTTATAACCTAACAGAGATTCACAACTCTGATATAGGTAAAGAGCAAGCCAAATGAAGCTCTCATTAAGTTACGTTTAGGATCATGTGACCGCGAAATGTGTAAATTTGCTCATATCAGTTATAAATATATTGAGTTTTCTTTGATTAAACCAATATATATGTCTCTCATTACATATGAGTGATACCGTAAAGCGTCTGTCTGTTAAGTGTTTGCAAGATGTCATCCATCACAGCGAAATCTCGTTCAAATCTCGTTCATATGTTTGTTTTGTCACGAGAAAAAAAGTTATTTCGGAAAAGGATATCTCTTTGGTACGATTTGATCCTAGTATTCAGTTGTTATGCGTACAAATAACGTTCAATTTTATATAATGAATATTTTTCAGGTAGAATTGTTAATTAGGTGTGTTTTAAGCGACAAAGTCCTTACGTAATTCCGTATAATAACATCAAAATTCGGACAGACAGCAATGTAAGGGGAAAGTGGGAGAGAGAGATAATAAACAAAAAAAGTTTCATGTTTATAAGATCTTTATTCCGTAATTGCTTTATAAATTTGTTATTAATTTGAGTTGTAAATCCACATAGAAGCTAAAAATTTCGATAAATAAGCGAAATGATTCTTTAGCGGTAAATACGGACTTCTCTTTTTGTAATTGAGCATATCAGCGCATATTTCAGCAAAACAAACACATATAAAAGCTGGAACCATCTAAAATAACCAGCACAAAAATGAATACAGTAAGACCATGAAAATAAAACGAAATAAGACCATTTTGATAATTGAACAGGGTGAAGCTGAAAGTAAAATAAAGGAAATATTTTATATATGAAACAAAATGGAGAACATGAAAAACAAGGGAAGCAGAGGGGGAAGCAAAATATATCTTTATTGGTGAATATGAAAATAAATAACACAAAATTACAAATTTTTGGCTTTTTTTTTTTTTTGATAATTGAACAAACACAGCTGTGCATGGATAATATTCCATATTTAGGTCTAAATACATTTATATTGATAAACAACCGTGGAACAATACCTTTACTTTCGGGATTGACGTAAAGTGTTCTTCATCGTATAAACAGTTATGGTATGCATGTTCAATGGAACGCTTCGTTCTACAATCTGACATAGAAATGGTATAGTGATCTCGCTTCATTAAGTATATACCCTAGCATAATGTAATTTGCTTCTTGGTTTCCAGCTTCGATTGTGCTTACCTTCATAATAGAGCACATTGTTTACTGCTATTTCGCCTGCTGAAAAACGATTTGTCGTATCTCCATTTTTGGCATTGGTATTGTTGTTATCTCCACATTTTAGCAAAATCGAGATATTAGTATCGTTGAATTTGTATTGAAATGTCGTATCTCCTGAACCAACCCTTGTGTGCCTAGGTGGTCTACTTTTTACGTATTGCAAATATTAAAATGTCGTATCTCCACATTTAAAAAACTGTTCATTAACAAAATGCATTATCTCAACCAGCCAATTGGATAACAATCCTTAGTCACGCGACATAATTATTTAGTATCTTTAATATCGTATACCAAAAACACACGTTTTTCTTTCATAAAAGAACTGTTGTATAGCCAAATCTTCCAATCTAAAAATTCAGCTGTACCAAGTGACTAACCATTACATCAACCGTTTTCAGAAACATTCTTAAGGAGCTGAAAGTGTTTTTTTGCACAGAATAACAAGGGAAAATAATGTAAGTTGTCGTTATTTCAGTTTTTATTTGTTGTATTTTCTCAAATTTGAATTTTGCATTTTAAGATATTTCTGCTACAATTTAATGCTTATTTATAAACTTGCTTTGATTAGTTTCTTTATTTATATCTGCCATTTACAAAAGTGTCACCAGTTTACTGATTTACATTTGACTAAAAAAACTTGTGTCAATAACATTAGATTTTTCTTGGGTAGATTAACAATACAGGAGATTAAAATACTTTTGCGAATAGTTACAAGTATATACTGCTTTTCTTTCTTTCTATTAATTTTCAGGAGCCAATCTGTACATGGTAAATTGTAAAATGTTACATAATAGGCTGTTCTTTTTATCTCTACGTAAATGTTCAGAAAGAACAATCGTTAATACTTATCAACAAAAACGGTGATAGTGACACTGAAAAGAGAAGACTTATAACAATTATAAAAATGGTAGTGATACTGAAAATAAAAGTGAAGAAAAATTCATTTAATAACAGAAGCATCATGGAATGCTGCACTGAAATATATAACAAGAAAAAAATAAATAAATGAAATAACACACACACACACACAAAAAAACAAACAAACAAACAACAAAAACACTTAAGAAACTTGTGATATTTTAAACGAATCAATGGGTGACAATATCTCTAAACAAAAGTCTGAATTAAATGATGTTGGAAATGTATGTTACAACATCTATATTGAAAATTAGAATACAAATACAACTCTAAAAGAGGTAGGAGGGAAAATTTACCCAAAGAAGTTAACATACTGGAGAGCGAGGCTTAAATAGGAAGGTTATAGAACTAAGAAAAGACCTTCCATACCTAGTTAACTTCAAAGTTTCATTTAATAGTGAGCCTACAGTTGTACCTCTTCCTCGAAAAACAAAAGACCAAACCCCCTCCTCTTCATCTCTTGCGGAGAAACCAAAAACTGTCGAAAGAAAAGAAAAAAAAAAAAAAAAAAAGAAAAAAAAAAAAAAAAAAAAAAACGATCATACAAATATGCTGATTTTTTTTCCTGACAATGACCAACTTTGTATAGAAAGACTGGGTAATATGATGATAGTGCCTAAATCGTTGCCATGATGGCAGTTTAAGAGCTGTTTTTTATACAAGTGAATCTTAAATCTAAAAGTTACACTGTTCTACATCTGTTTTTTCCACCATGTTATTGATAACCTTTTATAAAACTCATCAAAGATATGTCTTGAGAAGTACCGAAAACTAACCATGCTTTAATATCGACTTGGAAAGGAAGTTTGAATATTTAAAAAACTGAACAGTAACACCCTATTATCACTGGTATATATGACAAAACCCGTGTTTTGTTTTACCCTTTGACTTTTAAAATGCTGATTTAGTGTTACCTACATATATATATAATGTATATAATTTTCAATACCTGAAACATCCTGATAAGATTTACTACTATATTTATAGTAAAAGTATTGAGGAAACTTTTTAGCAGATAGTGGATACTGATGAGGGTAGATTAGTTGATTCAATGTACACTATCATTTCTCAAGAAAGCTATCAAAATTTAAAAAAAAAATGTCTGTATTAATAGTCAGATTATTACATGAACTTTGTTTTAACATAAAACTTTTTTCTATATTTGTGTACGGTAATATTGTTTCGGTGTTTTCTTAGTTTGTTCTTAATTTCTTAAGAAGGATATTAAGATTTGGTTACGATATTTTGTTAAATTATTTTGAGTTTTGTTTCGCTATTTTTCTACCAAGGTTTGTAGGGATTTTTCACTGTTGATGTTATATTTTTCCGAATAAATTGTTCAAGAAAACAACTGCATTGATCGTCACAATGTTAAATGAGGTTTGTTATGGCTTAAAACTCAGTCAGTGTCAATATCTGACTGCAGGTGCTTTCTATGTATGTTTTATTTCTCAAGAATGATGTTAAGATTTATGGTATTATTACGAATGTCATATATCAAACAATTAAAGCATTATTATGAAAAAGGTATCTATTGTTACAGATATAAAATGGTAATATATTATACATAAAAGCACAATAATCATCTCTGTTTTTGAATTGTTAAAAATACATTCATAACAAAAAAAGTTATGGAAAATTGAAATTTTAACACATCTTCATCTCTTTTCAGCAAGCGATTGCCTAATGGCAACTTGTTATCGGCAAGTGTTACATGAATGAGGGATTCATACATTGTTGTAAACATATATTCAGTGTAACAGTACCTCGTTACCATGAAGTCACTACAGGCATTAAAGCCAAGACAAAAAAGAATATTACCCGTATATTATTTCTTCATCGATTTCTATGGGAAATATATTAATCTACGGAGAAAATTATGAGCTTTCCATGGAAAATAGGATCTCCATCAGCCGCTGAGCCTTTTATAGTAGCACTGTAGTACGTGAAACCTCGGAACGAAATAGCTTCAATCCATGACGCATTCACAAACTTCTTTTTAACAGAAATAGACATACATATTTTTCAAATTTGTTATGTATCATTTGGTATTTAGTACCACTGGCATATTAATAGCCAGTAAGCAATAACATTCAGCACTTCACATTTGTCGTATAAAATTGTCTTACCAGAAAAGCGATAAGGCAACCCGGAATAGAATACATGCATGCACATAAAGCATTTGGAACTAAACAAGTTGTAATATGTACATATTCAATCTTCCATAGAAATCAGTCGTTTGAACACAACATTCCATTCTAATTGTGAATGCAAATTATTTTCCTTTGAGATAAAACAAATGATAAAACTGTGATAAACATTTTTTTTCTTATAGTGGTGTCTTTCATCTAGATAATAACACAAATGACATTAAACTGTCGAAAAAATTATTTAAAAGAATGATTATAGTCTTCAATGCCATGACGCATATAGACCTGAAAATTCCAAGGTGCACAATGTATTTGTTTCATGGACGAGGAAAGTGTCACCAATTGTTTATCAGATATTTACTCTCAAAATTATTCCTGTTCTTGAAAGTCTTTACTTCATCTAAATGCATCGTTACAAGAGGCAGAAGACGACGGAGCTGAGGCTTAAAACTAAACTATTTATTTTCTTTAGATAGTTTCATTGATTAAACAGGTTCTAAAATGTATCAGGCTTTAAGAAAGTGAAGCAATCCTGATGACAAACACATTAAGTGGTTGTTTAAGTAAGATTAATGTGAATCTGACAAACCCTGTGTAAACACGTCTGTGGTATTTGGACGTTTCCAGCATCAGAGAAGCGTGACCTTACTTCATCGTTATCAATCATTAGCGGACAGTTATCGAGAGGATATCAAATCAGATCAACACGATCTTTTCCACTTAGATGACCGTCTATTGGCACAGACCAGAACAGATATTTTGACTTGTACAAGGTACATCATCATAAAACATTTGAAGTAAAAAAATAATAATTTACTCCAGTTTAATAATTAGAAATATATAAAGATATCGTCCAAGTTCACCATAAAAAGCTTTATGACCAGTATTGATTTTTAATCCCAAAAACCTTTTACAAAATTTTAAATGAACCCATTTCTTTCGACTTTGTAAAGCCAAAAATCTCTGAACCTCAGCCAAAAATCGATCCAACAAAAATAATCGAATAAAAGACTTAATATTTTTGTTTTTAGTTTGACTTTTTTACAATTAACTTGGGATGTATTCAAAGCTTTTCCTATCATATATTTTTGATTTTTTTTTATAAATTTACCACAATAATTAAATACCAAACCTAAATAATTGAAAACATAACAATGACTTAAATCCCTTGTAGAACCACTTCTCATTTACTTATAATCTCCACTCTTGCTGAATACCATCATTTTATTCTTCTAAACCCTTATCACAAAAACGACAAAAATTTAAATTTTACTCATCTGGTGTTTTTGCTATTACTGCCATATCATCGGCAAAAAAAAAACAACAACAAAATAAAAACAACAACAAAACAAAAACAATATAATCATTACCAGAATTAACATCATCCTGTAAAAATAATTCAAAATCTAAAAATAATGACACTAAGATTGGAGAACTTATTTCACCTTGTCTTAATCCGAAAACACATTCAAAATATTCGGAATAACTGTTACGTTGTTTCCCACATATCTTTAGCACGCGTAATAATTTACCTTGTATACCAGCATGATAAAGTTTAAACCAAAGTGCGTTTCTTTCTATACTATCAAAACAACGTTTCAGGTCAACAAAACAAACATATATTTTTTGTTTTCATTCAAACATTTTTTAACAAGATAAATATTACATCAAGAGTAGCCTTTCTTAAAACCAAACTGTGCGTCCGAAATTCTGTTATTATATAAACAAAATGATTCAATCCTGTTGTTAAGAATAGTAGTAAATAGTATACTGTAAGCAAATAAGTTGTTTATTTAGTGACATGTGTTATATGTAATAAAATATATTACGTACAGAAAATATAAACATTTAATTTACAATTTAACAATTTAAAACCCGGCCCCATGGACCTATAAGTAACCTTAAATAAGAAAAAATAAGAAAGTTTACATTGATTATCATACGTATAAAACATACAGAAAGAAAAAATATCATGGCAAAACGTCAGTTTAACAGACTTAATATATGAGAAAATATTAATACATTTAAGATTGGAATAATTAGGTATGTGAACTTAAATTCCAAATATGAATAAATGCGTCTTATCATAAGTGATTTTACAGTAAGCTTTGCTGTTTTCCGAGTATAGTCATTTAATAATTTTTGTTCGTTTATTTAAAAAATCTACTATCAGTGAGCAGATTACCAAATGATTCGTCTCGTAATTCCTTATTCAGTGTACAATTAAGTAAAAAATGTTTTTCAATTTCACTTTCATTACTATTTTACTGTTTCATTTTCTTCACTTTTATTTTCAGCGTCACTACCATTTTTATAATTGTTGTTAGTATCTTCTCTTTTCAGTGTCACTATCACCGTTTTCGTTGATTAGTTTTAACGATTGTTCTTCTAAACATTTACTTATAGATAAAACGAACAGCCTATGTAACATTTTACAATTTACCATGTACAGATTGGCTCCTGAAAGTTTATAGAAAGAAAGAAAAGCAGTAGCTATTCGCCAAAGCATTTTAATCTCCTGCAGTGATAATCTACCCAAGAAAAATCTAATGTTATTGACGCAAGTTTTTAAGGGTTTTTAGGCAAATGTAAGTCAGTAGCTGGTGACACTTTTGTAAATGACATATAAATGAGACACCTTAGAACAGCTTGATATAATGTGAAAATCTTCGTCAACTAGATCTTTTCATTCTGTTAGATTCAAGACAAGTATTTGGCACATTTTTAAGAAATGCAAGCATTGGTATTGGACTGTCAATCAAACTTAGCCAGTAACAATTTGATGATAAACAAATTAAAGCAAGTTTAAAAATAAGCAATAAATTATAGCAGAAATATCCATATTTGGCTTATCCGAAAACTCGTCTAGTTTGTTATTACCTTTTTGCGTAATTATGACAGGTGATAAACAATATGAGCATCAAAATGAAAAATAAAATTTCTGTGAGAAAATACAACAAATAAAAACTGTTGTTGCAATGGCTAGTCATATGGTACAGTTGAATTTTTAGATTGGAAGATTTGCCTATACGACAACTTTTTTATGAAAGAAAAACGTGTGTTTTTGATATACGACATTTAAGATACTAAATAATTATGTCACGTGACTAAGAATTAATATCCGATTGGCTGATTGAGAAAATGCATTTTGTTAATGAATAGTTGGTTAAAATGTGGAGATACACCATTTTAATATTTGCAGTACGTAAGGGCACATAAGAGTTGGTTACATACAAATTCAACAATACCAATATCTCGATTTTGCTGAAACAAACATATGAACATATAAACATAATCATTATGAATTGGATTTGAGGATTTGAATGGGATCTCGCTGGATGACAGCTTAAAAACGCTTAACAGACAGACGTTTCAGACGCTTTACGGTATCACTCATATGTAATGAGAGACATATATATTGGTTTAATGAGAGAAAACTCAATATATTTATAATTGATATGAGCAAATTTACACATTTTGCGGTCACATGATCCTAAACGTAACTTAATAAGAGCTTCCTTTGACTTGCTCTTTACCTATATCAGAGTTGCGAATCTCTGTTAGGTTATAATGTCTTTGATCATACACACTTGAAGCCCGCATCAAAAAAACCGTATCATTTTAGGTGCAATACACACATATTCTTGCACTTCTTATTTGAATTGCATAACTTGGTAGTAAGTACCTAGCATTTAGCAATATACACTTTTTAACACAAATGCAAAAAGACTATCTGCATTTGTGTCATTTCGTAGTTAGCAGCTGGGCCTTAACAAAACTATCATGTTAATATCCAGTAAACACATAACATTTAGAATAACACATTTGCCATCGAATCTGTCTAACAAAAATGCAATTCGGCAACAAGGAAAAGTATACATACATACATTTCTCATTAAGCATTTGGAAGTAAGCATGTTGTTATATTAACAAGAATAATCTTCCATAATCTTCCATACATTTCTGACATAATTTCCATATTCATACGCAACGTAACCTCAGACCTCTTAATATAGATTTCAATTTGAAATTCATTTTATCACACATTATCATTAATTATATTGCATTATGCTCAAAATACTGTTTCCGATTTCGTATAAATATCACATATTTTCTTATATCTAAAACGTTACATATAAATTTTATGCCGAATCAAGAAAGGTTAGTAAATTTGAGAGTTTATGCCTTCTGAATTACACCGTTCAATCGGAAAATGTGTCCGCAGTTGGAGTCGACGAATGACTTCTTATGGCGTTGGGAAGTCTAAGGTCCTGCCGCTTTTGACCTAATAGAAAGATTCGCACTTCCACTAGTTCCGGAAACAGATTGACAGCCGGGTGTAAGACAAACTAATGAAAGTGAATTTTGAGTGTCTCAATTTGTTGTCATTTTAAGAAACACGAATGCAAATACATGTAAACATTTCTCGATTAATTCGACTACTTATAGAAAGAGATATACAAAGTAACAATAAAAACATAAATAAATGATGTACTATTAAAATATTTATATCTTAAATAGTATAATATATATTAAATAGATATTGAACACATTAACTCATTCAATAAACTGATTAATAAGGTTAACATGAATGGATGTGGTATCATGCCAAATATCTTCGGTATAATACTGTAGTGTGGCAGCACTATATCTGTCTCGAGTAGACCATAGTCTCCACACGACTGAAATACTGTCTGCGGGATGTTAAACCTCATGGGTCGAACCCACGACCCCCAGCTCGATTCCAGTGCGGTCGATATAACCACTCGACCTCCGGAACAAATCCGTTCTCTAAATAGTTTGCACGTAAGTATACAAGTTAGATCTACTGACTTAATAATTAAGATTATGTCAAATTCTAAAATGTGTCAGATCTGCCAATCCGATATTAATGGCGTTTCATCGTGTTTAGTTTTGACAACATGTGCATAGTTTACCAAATAATTACAATGCTTCATTACTTTACATTAAAGAGACATGAATAATGTTTGTAAAATAATAATAATAATATGGAAAGTTTTTTTTTCTGTCAAGAAAATGGGTTACTATCTTAAATATTATTTTCCGTGTGGTATCTCAGACAAGTTGACAGTCAAGCTATGCCTGAAGCTGCAAGTCTTCGGACAAGACAAAAAGACTGGTGATAAACGAAGGTCAAATGTATAGTCTCTATCGTATCTTATAGATTGTTACATAAAACAGAATGACAATGCCAAATGTTTTTCTTCTTCTTAAACTTTGCAAGATCACACTAGAAAAAAATGGGAGTTCCCATTCTACTTATTGAATTATCTGCCCCTGAAAGTGTGTTTTTGCTCTTTTCTGACATTGTCTCGGGCAGATAGCTCAATATTATGACTAGCAAAACCTCATTTGATTTTAACTCAATCTTTGGTACTTTACTCTCTACCACTGTGTAAAATTTTCAGAAATTCTATGCGACAGATTTTATACTATAGTCACAGACGCGAATAAATCGGAATTTTAAAGAAAAACGCAGTATGTTTACGTGCAGAAACATAGTGAAAAATGTGTTAGATAGTGAGACGAATATACCTTCGTATATATTGATATAAGCGGTAGATGGGAAAAGTCTAATTCATTATTTAGATTATTTGAATAGATTTGTTTTGTTCTTTAGTCAATGAAAGTAAGATCTTATATATTAGAATTATTAAGGAATAAACTCATTTATTTAGATATTCGAACGTTATTGATGAGTTGTGACGACAACGATATAACAGTCATAGAAAGTTTTAGTTATTTCCTAAAAGCATATAAATAACCCGGTTTCCTTTCAAATTTGTCATTCTACTCGTAGTCGTCGAGGAGTGAACATCTCCAACGGAGGAACTAAGCCTTTGGTTTGTACGGTAAAACGTTTAATATATTATCTGAGTAGAGTCAGCACAGACAGTGGACTTCCCAGTAGTCTTTGTTGCTGATCTTGAAAAGTGATATAACAAAAACGTAACTACTGTGGCTGAACGTTTGAGTTATAAAGCTGGTGGCTATCTGACTGGTTGATGCACGGTGATCAGTGCGAGACTTTGTTATATATAGTTGAGCAAGTGTAGCTCAACTAAAGGTTCATGCTGGTAAAAGCAAGAAATACGGTTCAGATAGGACGCCGATCTGGTCACATAAGGTCGGTCAATGATGGGGTTCGGCACCATCATTTGCCGGTATTAAACATAGATCATAGTTAATTTTGTGTATAAATTATCTACATGTATCATTATCAAAGGACAGGTTCGTCCCCAAGGAAAATTCAAATATTGATATCAGCTTAATTTCTCTTGATTATTGTCCATCCAATCATTTCATAATCATTTGAATCAAACGGCCGTGACAGACCCAAGGAAAATTAAATGTTTATATTAAGAAGAGGTTGGTTTTCATATTTAATCGTCATCTACTAGCTCAGCTAGTTAGCCGGGCAAAACGTTTAATCATTTTCTGAACACATACACGTTACAATAGTATTGTTTTAAACTATAACCCGCGTCGGTGAATTTATGGAACGACGTTTTAAAAATCATTAAAAATGCATTATGACTAGAAATAAAATAACAAACAAAAAAGTGAAATAAGGTATTGATAGGTTTGATTTTGAGTCATGACAAGAAAGAGCAAAAACTCACATTAAGAAACAGATAACCCAAGAAGTAGAATGGGAACGCCAATCTATTCCATAAATTTGTTTCTTGTGTGATTATCTATAATCATGCAAAGTTTAAGAATTTTCTCTGTGTTATTTGTAATATTCCTTCTTTGTCTATATAGTAAAAAAAACTTACTGTATGAATATCTTTTAATGCGTGTGTTCAGTATTCCAAACCGTATGCAACCGGCCACTTATCGTAAGCTATGAAGCTGTCTCAGTGTCAAACAACGATGTTTACGTATACCTTTGTACAGCATAAGGTGTAAGTGAATAACAATGATAGTATATGGTCCTAAGACAACCCCATAGCTGACTGTAAGCGACCGGATGCATACTGTTGCCGTGTCGCTACAGAAAGCTGTTTAGTATGTTACGTTTTAGGAACAAATTACAACTAACACATATTGATCGATTGATAAAGAAAGTGTTTAAAACAGATTATGGACTGAGTCATAAAAATTGTAGCAATGAAATAAAAGCTGTCATGGACATATTTGACCTGGAGGAACATTTCATGAATAGATCAATTGTGGCTATTCAATTGGCAAGTGACAATATTATTGATTAATATAAGGAAAATTGGCGGTCAGTATTACAGTCATGTCCCAAACTAAGAACATACTGATTATTTAGACAAGGCTTTAATGTTGAAGAATACGTCCCCTTGAACTAGCCTAAAACCTAGCGCTCGACCCTCGCTCAACTTCGATGTGGTATTCCGCCTTTACGTGTACGTAAAATAAATTGTGCACACAGTGTAATAGTAATGAAAGAGAAAGTGAAACACACTTTTAATGTATTGTACATTGACTAAGGAATCACGAGATGAATTATTTGTTTATCTGCTCACTGATAGTAGCCTTTTAAATAAAACGAACAAAAATTATTAAATGGCTATACTCGGAAACAGTATAGTTTACTGTAAAATCACTTATGATTAGACGCAATTATTCATATTTGGGGTTTAAGTACACATACCTAATTATTCCAATCTTAAATATATTAGTATTTTCTCATATACTAAGTCTGTTAAACTGACATTTTCCATAATAATTTATCTTTAAACTTTCTTACATTTAAGGTGACTTATAGGCCCATGGGTCGGGTGTTTAATTGTAAACTAAAGGTTTATAATTACTGTATGTAATATATGCTGATACATGTAATACATGTCACTATAATGAAAAAATTACTTACTTACTTACTTTCTTATTAAAAATATGCCAGGCGTTCCGTGCACCTGTATGCTTAAATATCTCAATGTCATAAAACACAATGATAAAGTATAATATTTACTACTATTCTTAAACAGGATTGAATCATTTACTTTAAATAATAACAGAATTCGGACGCATAGTTTGGTTTTAAGAAGGGCTACTCTACTTTTGATGTAATGTTTATCTTGTTAATTATCTGTTATGCAAAACTGCTTGAATGAAAACAAGAAAAATATATGTTTGCTTTGTTAACCTGAAACGTTGTTTTGATAGCATGAATAGAAACGCACTATGGTTTAAACTTTATCATCCTGGTATGCAAGGTAAATTATTACGCGTGCTTAAAGATATGTATAATAAAGTAAAATCCTGTGTGAAACAATGTAACAGTTATTCCGAATATTTTGAATGTTCTGTCGGATTAAGACAAGGTGTTCTAAGGTCTCCAATCTTAGTCTTAGTGTCATTATTTTTAGAAAACTTAGAACTATTTTCACAGGAAAATGTTAATTCTGATTTATTATTTGACGATGATAAACTCTTAATATAAACATTTAATTTTCCTTGGGTCTGTCACGGCCGTTTGATTCAAATGATTATGAAATGATTGGATGGACAATAATCAAGAGAAATTAAGCTGATATCAATATTTGAATTTTCCTTGGGGACGAACGTGTCCTTTGATAATGATGCATGTAGATAATTTATACACAAAATTAACTATGATCTATGTTTAATACCGGCAAATGATGGTGCCGAACCCCATCATTGACCGACCTTATGTGACCAGATCGGCGTCATATCTGAACCGTATTTCTTGCTTTTACCAGCATGAACCTTTAGTTGAGCTACACTTGCTCAACTATATATAACAAAGTCTCGCACTGATCACCGTGCATCAACCAGTCAGATAGCCACCAGCTTTATAACTCAAACGTTCAGCCACAGTAGTTACGTTTTTGTTATATCACTTTTCAAGATCAGCAACAGAGACTACTGGGAAGTCCACTGTCTGTGCTGACTCTACTCAGATAATATATTAAACGTTTTGCCGTACAAACCAAAGGCTTAGTTCCTCCGTTGGAGATGTTCACTCCTCGACGTCCACGAGTAGAATGACAAATTTAAAAGGAAACTGGGCTATTTATATGCTTTAAGGAAAGGTCTAAAACATTCTATGACTCATCAATAAAGTTCGAATATTTAAATAAATGTATTTATTCCTTAATAATTCTAATATATAAGATCTTAATTTCATTGACTTAAGACCAAAGCAAATCTATTCAAATAACCTAAATAATGAATAAAGACTTTTCCCATCTACCGCTTATATCAATAATAAAAAGAACTATGTCATGAATTAAAATTAATCAAAGTTCTGAAAGTACAAAGGTATATTCGTCACACTATCTAACACATATTTCACTATGTTTCTGCACGTAAACATACTGCGTTTTTCCTTAAAATTCCGATATATTCGTTTATGTGACTATAGTATAAAATCTGTCGCATAGAATTTTTGAAAATTTTACACAGTGGCAGAGAGTAAAGTACCAAAGATTGAGTTAAAATCAAATGAGGTTTTGCTAGTCATAATATTGAGCTATCTGCCCTAGACAATGTCAGCAAAGAGCAAAAACACACTTTCAGGGGCAGATAATTCAATAAGTAGAATGGGAACTCCCATTTTTTTCTAGTGTGATCTTACAAAGTTTAAGAAGAAGAAAAACATTTGGCATTGTCATTCTGTTTTATGTAACAATCTATAAGATACGATAGAGACTATACATTTGACCTTCGTTTATCACCAGTCTTTTTGTCTTGTCCGAAGACTTGCAGCTTCAGGAATAGCTTGACTGTCAACTTGTCTGAGATTCCACACGGAAACAATATTAAAGATAGTAGCCCATTTTCTTGACAGAAAAAAAAAACAACTTTTCTATATCATTATTATTATTTTACAAACATTAATTTCATGTCTTTTTTTGTGTGAAGTAATGAAGCATCGTAACTATTTGGAAAAATATGCACATGTTGTCAAAACTAAACACGTTTAAACGGCTACCATTAAAGACGTCATTAATATCGGATTAGCAGATGTGACACATTTTAGAATTTGACATAATCTTAATTATTAAGTCAGTAGATCTAACTTGTATACTTACGTGCAAACTATTTAGAGGACAGACTTGCTCCGGAGGTCGAGTGGTTATATCGACCTCACCGGAATCGAACGGAGGGTCGTGGGTTCGACCCATGAGGTTTAACGTCCCGCAGACAGTATTTCAGTCATGTAGAGACTATGGTCTACTCGAGACAGATAAAGTGCTGCCACACTACAGTATTATACCGAAGATATATGGCATGATACCACAGCCATTTATGTTAACCTTGTTAATCAGTTTATTGATGAATTAATGTGTTCAATATCTATTTAATATTTATTATATTATCTAAGATATAAATATATTAATAGTACATCATTTATTTATGTTTTTATTGTTACTTTGTACATCTCTTTCTATAAGTTGTCGAATTAATCGAGAAATGTTTACATGTATTTGTATTCGTGTTTCTTAAAATGACAGCAAATTGAGACATTTAATAATCACCTTCATTAGTTTGTCTTACATCCGGCTGTCAAGCTGTTTCCGGAGCTAATGGAAGTGCGGATCTTTCTATTAGGTTAAAAGCGGCAAGACCTTAGACTTCGGAAGTTAAGATCTTTCTTTTAGGTTAAAAGTGGCAAGACCTTAGACTTACCGCTGCCGTTCCGACTGAACGGTGTGAATCAGAAAGACTTGACTATTTGATTTTACTGTCGCTTCGACAGTATTTCAGTCATATAGCGACGTCCTGCTAATTACAGGTGGAGGAAGACCCCGAAAGCACGGAGGCATCCAGGTAGAACCACAGAAGGCATGAACTCTCAAATTGACTTATTTGAACACTTTACTATTTTCTATTCTACCATGTACAAAATAGATCAATCTATTCAAAGGTACCCGGTACGTTGCTGCCCATTAAAAGAACAAAATCAATGATCTTACATATAATAAGAAGTAGGTACCTTCTCCCACTGAAAACGTACATAATGTCGTTTCAATTGCCGTAACTCCTTTGATTATTGAACGAATTTCATGAAATTGGTCTTATTTTGTGCGGAAAGGATGAATAAAGACACACAGGGACAAAAAATCCCCTTGTCTGAGGAATCGCCCTATAAATGTTCGCGAATTCAAAAACTCGTTTGCTCGGTAGAGATCTGACCGACACAATTTTGCCAGTTTCTCCCGTGTAAAACTATAGAAAAACTAAAGCCACAATATCAGTGTTGATTTGTATGGACAGATACTGATGAAAGAAACAAATATACCTGAAATGAACACTTGTGCTGACTTGAAATCCATTGTTTTGAGAAGATTTTGTGACTAAATCGAAAGCAAAACTACATCTTTAGCAATGTCACCGAGACGCTCGATAGAAAATGTAGAGAATCCGCAGTTTAAACGTAGCTGATCATCGGTCAAGTCGAGTCGGATGAATTTTTAAAAAAGCAGAAAAAAAGGTTGAATAAGATGAAAAATGAAATAACAAGTATTCATTTTTGGTTTATTTGTTTCTTTTATCAGTATCTGTTCATACAATTCATTGTTTATATTTTAGCTTTAATTTTTCTTTAGTTTTTCACGGGAGGGATTGGCGAGATTCCGTCGGTCAGATCTCTTCCAACCAAACACGTTTTCGACTTCGCGAACCGTTGTAGCGCGATTCCTTTGGCATGGGGATGTTTTTTGTACCTGATAGTCTTTATAAGAAAATCCACCAAATTTCAAAGGAGTTACGGCAATTGAAACGACATAATGTACGTTTTCAGTGGAAGAAGTTACCTACCTTCTTATTATATATAAGGTCATTGATTTTTTTAATGGGCAGCAACGTACCGGATACCTTTGAATCTATTTGACAAACTCAAGCGTTTCGAAAATTAAGAGTGACTTCTCAGTAGGATAGAATCTATTAAGATATTTCTCCGGACAATGGAAGTCTACACTCTGAGTCTCTACGCTCCCTTCATCGTCGGAAAACCCACGTTCGCTGAATACGCTTTGCTTCTTAATCGACCGTTGGATATTTGGTTAGCAAAACTTATTGATTAGGCATTTCAATGGATTCGTGGCAGAGACAGCACGGCGACAGCAGGGATCATTTGACCAATGAAACGGCAGGGGTTTGAAAGTTAGCTTCGTTGTACCATGTAGAGCTGACGCCCCCCTCCTCGCCTAAACGTTGCGGCTTATCTTGCGGAAGCAATGAGTCAGCGTTTGCTTTTTTAAATTTCAAAAAAGAGTATTTAAAATAAATTGCGTTATTTCATTGGTCAGCAAGAAGCTGATTAATATTCATGAAAACGAAGTTTTGCCAGCTAAAAATCCCACGGTATATACAAAATGATAACGGAATATATACCGTGGGTTTTCGACGATGCGTTCGCTTGCGCTGTCCATTGTCTGTAGAAATACCTAGCGCGTACAATCAGGGGTGGGAATCAGAACTGCGTTGTACCATTCATGTTGTAAACAAAAGCCGCCATCTTGGAAAGCAAAAGGTATATTTTTTCATTAGGTTTTCTGTAGGAATTGCATGAGTACTAGATACATATATGAACACGCTTCAAATGATGTATGCAATTTGAAAATCCATTTTGAAAAAAAAATCATAGCGAACTAGAAATTCGATTTCCAACCCAGTACAATAATCCAAATAATTTACTGAAATAACAAAGGATTGCTTCATTAAATGCTTTAAACTTAGCAAAACTAGAAACGTCCCTATATTTGAACAGAAATAATTTCCCTTTGATCAAAGAGCCATTTTTCCGGTTATTTTCTGAAAACACTTTTGCGAAATTTACACTAAAACCATCCCTGCGAAATGATCACTAACCGGATAAGCGATTTTCACGTATTTCACGTGAGCACTTTGCACATAATTGATAAATCAATTCATGCAACATCGTACGATTCTTGCGACACAGTCTTATAAATATAAAAAAGGAAAATCGAATTTTCTTCTTCAACTGTTTTCATCAAAATAAAAAAACAGCTGGTCTTATACAAACACATAACAAATTAGTTTTGGACCCTTCTGCTGATCATAAAAACAAAAATCATCATAGAAAAGGTCCCACAACGTATCGAGACATTAACAATCTCTATTTCCTGTATAGATCTTAGTGACAAATAAGTGAATACATTTCCAACAAAGATCGAGGGACGTTTCTTTTTTGCGGAGTATAGAGAAGGAACTCCTTTTCTGTCTGGTGTAGACAGTAATAAGATGAAGTGTCTACCATCTTAAAACTTGTAATTTCTTGTTGAGTTAAGACAAGCGGCTGTGGTTATTAGTGATGGTGATGACATGGGGCCTTCATTATATTGATTTTGTTTATCTTGCTGTCGGATAAGGCATGGCGAAAATCAGGCTGGTCTGAAAAAAAAGAGTGAAGAAGTCAAAACCGTTTGCACGCGATATGACGAATTATCAAATAAATGATGTCCTATATATGTGATCAATTCAAGTGTCAGACATGTTCATGTATTCCAACTGAGACACCTCTTCTGTTCGATATGGTTTGACGATCTGCCATTTTTTATAGGCACGTAGAAATGTGATTGCTCCACTTTAGATCTAAAATGAAATCGTTTATTCTATTTGATATGCAAATATACTGATCGAACTTGCTAGTTCCACAATAGTTTGTAAGGCCATCAAATATCAAATAACACAACATACGAACGATACAGTTCATCAAGTATAAATGTCATTATGGACCAATAGCCTTTCTTTGAAATGCACGCAATAAGAGATATAACAAATTGATTGTTACAATGTGCATTTCCTGTTGCAGGCCAGTCACGGCGAGTGAACTTTTCTGACGTGATTTTGTTACACAAGGCATAGAAAATTACATGTATTTTTTTCCGCTGACTCGACCGATCTTGTTCTGTTCATAACGTCCCAATTTGTATTTCCTAGCATTCCGGTTATCACAGTTGTGAAACGATTTTTTTCGTCAAATCCTCTAAAAATAAGGATAAAAAGAAGAAAAGTTAAAAATACAAAAGCAAGTTTTGCAGACCTACCAACCATATTTTGTTTTTCTGGTGTTTGCGGGAACAACTGTTTTGACATAATATTGATTGATGTTTACGGAATGAAATATCTCATTAAGGCATAAGGTTGTATTTTTAAAGTAATCTGTAGACATGTAACATACAAACTAAACATTTGTTTATTTTAATAATTGTTCCATCAAGGGTATGCGTTCAGGTTAGGCAAAAACAAAAGGGTTACGTTTCTGGTGGCTCGGCCAAAAAATATAGGGTCGGTAGGTAGGGATTTTATTGTGTTTGTGTGTGAGGGAATAGGTATGTAATGTTACCTTGTGTAAGTGTTCTGCGCTTAAATGTTTACACCACTTTTCATTTGCATATAAGCTTGTTAACGATTTAGTAATTTCAAAATATTGTAATATCATAAAAGATATACATCATCAATCGTTTTTTTTTTTTTTTTTTTTGGTTTGTTTTTGTTTTAAAGTGTCATTGGATAATCTACAGACAACATTTTATTTATGTTTATTTTGAGTACCAATTTTCGTTAATGTTATTACTATAATTCCAATGATACTGGGTTAAGTATTACGGGGTTTCAGAGATTGTAAATCAATCATATTATCTCATTGTATCTGCAGGGCCATTTATTTACCCTTAATATATGCAGTCAACCCTGCTTTTGGCGGTCAGTCAATGGAACAAGAGAAGGTGGTCGCTTAAAGAGGTGACCGTAATTGAAGTTAAAATATATAACAAAATGCTACAGTTTGGTAGTATTAAAATTGACCGCTTAATTCAGGTTGACCCCTTAGTGCAGGTGGCCGCTAATACAGGTTAAACTGTATGATGCCTAGTAAACAATGATGCAATATTATCTCTATAACAACGGTACATTATACACTTCGAATGATACAATCTTATCTCTATAACAACGGTACATTATACACTTCGAATGATGCAATCTTATCTCTATAACAACGGTACATTATACACTTCGAATGATGCAATCTTATCTCTATAACAACGGTACATTATACACTTCGAATGATGCAATCTTATCTCTATAACAACGGTACATTATACACTTCGAATGATGCAATCTTATCTCTATAACAACGGTACATTATACACTTCGAATGATACAATCTTATCTCTATAACAACGTACATTATACACTTCGTGACATCACCCACTTTACTACGATAAATATTGTAAGTACAAAGTTGGCCTTACTTTTAGATAAATTATATAAAATCTGTATTTTCATAACATCTGTGTTTTTAACCATTGCTGAAGCTTTTTGACTGTTTTTATTGCTGTAAATAATATATATCAGCGCATGATTCTTTCATGATTTTCTCCGAACATACCGGAAGTAAACAAAGATATATTAAAATCTGCAATAAAGCAGGCCTTTCACATAATAAATATTTTCATACACAGTTAAATTGAACATAGTTAATAAAGATTATAATAGTATTATACTGTGTCAATTGATATTACATGTAATATCAAATTGCGCTATCCATTTCGCATTCGCATTCATAAACATTCCCGTAGAACATTTTTTTTTTTTTTTTACTTTCATTTCGAAATTGAATCGATCTGATCATCAATGAATCAATAAATGTGTTATTGTACAACTGAAATAAACTACCATTGAGCCCTAGATATTTATATCAATTACACGATGCTTTTGTCGGCTCTTTTCTTAATTAAGCTTGTGAATTGACGGGATTATTTAAATCAAAAGAATTTTAGATTGTGTAAAAGGACTTTAAAAGTGAGAGTTAATACTTCAACAGTTGGTGTATATAGAGAATTGGGCAGACATCCTCTGTATATCTCTCGTAACCATAAAATTATTAAATATTGGTGTTAAGTTACATACTCCGATATATTTGTTTTATATCTGTACAAGTTAGGTTTGAATGCTTTTAACGGGTCACAAGAAATGTGTTTCAGATGGTATAAATTGCAAGACACGTAGGTTATTCAGATGCTTTTGCAAACAGTATAGATTCACAGCATTTTCCAAAGTTTTTTAAGCAACGTGTACTTGATTATTATTTGCAGGAGTGGAATGGTTTAGCTCATAATTGTAGTGCTCTAGATGTGTATAAGTATTCTACGTCTATTATTTAATGTGAAACTTATTTAGATATACTGCCTGCTAATCTCAGACATTTTCTTACTAAACTTAGGGTATCAGCTTATGAATTAAGAATACAAACAGAAAGATTTTCTAGAAATAGTATACCAAGAGAGAGTATGTCAAATTTGTAATAGCGATGGGGATATTGAAGATGTTTATCATTTTATTGTCATTTGTCCATGTTATAAATATTTACGTGATAAGTATTTCAGCACAAAGTTGAAAATAGACCTTCTATGTTTATGTTAGTATAGTCGCTACAGTTTAACTATAGAAAATTAATTAATTAATTAATTAATGTTTTATTTGGCATTGCTAGATATATTTATTCTGCACTTTAACTTAGAAAATCTTAATTGCGTTATAACAGTTGAGGTTATTCTCTCAATATTTGTCTTTATTATTTAAATACTTTTTTTGCAGAGTCAATTAAACCAGAGATAGAGATAAATAAATATAAATTTAAAAAGGGACCAATTGTACTGTGAGCTGCCAAATGAAAACTACTTCTGTATTATAAAGTTTATAAGTTTGTGGAAGTCAAGTCGTGGGATTTTGAAATCATAGACTAGGAATAATTTAAGACACTATAACGCTCTACTAAGATACTGTCATGATTAAGATATTTTAGGTATTAAAATTAAGTTCGGGACAGGGTTGATATATGTAAGTTAAACTCCGAATTTTTATGCGCAGTATATATTAAACAAACAATAGCAATGTCGCTCTGTCCTGAGATACAAAGACGTAAAATAGAATAAACGTGTTAAAATTATCATGATTACATTACTAAGCAGAGCAAAATGTCGTAGAATCTGATATATGTTGATCATCCCTGAATGCGATGTGACATGAATTGGATATTGGGACGGCGCCCGGTCCAAAAATATACAGACGCGGATACGATATTTAAAGTCGTTATTTTCAATTCGTAATGCTCTGTATCTTGTGACATCAGTGTAATATTGACCATTTATGCTTATTTTATCAATAATTTCGTTACAACGTTTTAAGATACGTATGTGTTGATCTAAAATTCTTTCACGGGTCCGTACATATAGCCGTACACTATAATATCCATCTGAATGAAGTATCATTTTATCGTACTAGTAAGTGTTTTGATCATAAAAATAATTGAAATAAAACACTTTCTGAAACAGTATTCAACGAGAAGATGTGGATAACTCACGGTATTATAGAGAAACAATTTGACCTATTTCATAGGGGCATGTATACTGAAATCTGAGTTATCAGGTTACGGAGACCGAGATTATGGCAATGCGACTTCATTCTGGGAATTCAGAATGCAGCTCAAAAAAGCTTGTATATATGTATTTTTATGATACTACTTACGTGTCATGTGATATTTTTCTATTGTTTATTGAATATTTTGTAAAGATTATGTATAAAACTTGAATCAAATAACTGTTCTGTTCATCTTCCGACAGGGCTGTGAACATTATTAAAGAGCTGCTCAATAAATTGGCTGTGAACTTCCAACCCGTATTTTCACTGTTTGTAAGTTGATGTTCACACCTTCCCACTTCAATCGTCAGCAATGACGATAGTGTTTGGGCCAGCATGCTGGCAGTCTGATCAGATGTAGATCTGTTTCTCATAGCAACGTATTTGCGGATGAATAATGCTATGTGAGCATGCATATCTGCAGAAGAAATCTATATCTACAGAACATTGGCACTGACACTTTTCTTTATGATTTATTTTCGGGAAATGTAACTTTTCTTAGATCTGAAAAATACTATCGGCGGAAAAAAATACGGTCGGGCCACCAGAAGCACAACTTTTATTTGTTACACATTAGTAAGCAAAGCAAGCCGGTTTATTGTCAATATAAACACACGGAAGTTTCATGGCTGAATGGCTTAAGCATCAAGCAATATGTCCACGACCTTAACTGGGTTGTTGCAATGATGCAACACTATGTCTCAAGTAGACATAAGCTCCGAATGACTAAAATGATGTTGGTGGAAGATTTCAACATTCCAAGAAAACAAACAAAACTTGACAATCTATAATTTATTTTACAAGAAAATATGCTGTAATAATACATAAAGTTTGACTTAAGAAGTTAACTTTGATCGTTTAAAGTGTTGCACACTAGTACAAGAACCGCAGAGTTGCCAATTTCAATGGATTTATTTTTGTCCCTTTGTACTGGATATTGAACACGGTAAGGAACAGAATCTGACATCACTTGATTTCGGAGGTCGTAACTTAGTACAAATGTATGCTACCATTATATTCTATGTCAATTATCACATGGAGTAATGAATCATTGCCAAAAGGCAACCTTAATGAAATAATAAAGCGAACTGACAATAGATTTAACATTTTTTTTTTAAGTTTTCTCCATTACCAACTTCCGGTTTGATTTTTTTTCCGGCGATTCTGACTGGATGACGTAAAACATCTACGCATGAAAGTCCTGCAATATGTCGATGTCAGTTTTACGCCATCCAATCAGATCGCTCAAAATCAAACCGTCTCCTAATTCCGGAAGTTGATAGTGGAGCAGACTTATAACGATGTTCAAACTGTTGATATTTCGCGTTATTGCTTCGTCAAGGCTGCTTTTTGACAATGATTCGTTATACCATGTTTTATTTGGATATTACGCTGACCGAACCGTGCATAGAATATTATGGTAGCATGCATTTGTACAAAATTACGACCTTCGTAATCAAGGGATGTGAGATTCCGATCCACACCATGTTTCAATATACAGTACCGGAGAACAAGAAAAAATTGTACATATTTTTGATAATTTCAAAATGACATTTTAGCGGTTCTAGTGCCAGTGGTGCAACATGAATCATTCAATGATAGTCTGAGTCCACCTTTGGACTTGCTATCAGTTCCAGTGTATTACATACAATATGGAACATCATCATCTCCCCCTTTACTTTTTTAAGTTCATTTTCACTAATCTAGGCTATTCACAACCATTGAATACCTTGGGCAAATACACTTTAAAATCTTCGTTGAGGTGTGTCATAAAGCCGGCCATCTGATTGGCTGCTGCATCTTTTTGCCCAAATAAGGCAGTCCAGAAACCGGATATTCCATTGGCTGCTGAGAAAACGATATTATCAACGAATTACGAAGACGCACAGAGCCTGCACAATCTTTAAATGATCAAAGCAATATAATACCGATGTATTCACTGCGTTGAAAAATATTTCAGCTTCTTAGCGGGTGGAGCCAAGTGATATGTATTAATGCGCTGTAAATTGCCGTTGTCGTAAATGATAGATTCTGATGAATTCATCTTTTATAGAATCACCATATCAAAAGCAATAAAATATCAGATTTGTAATGACATAACTAGAAAATCTACATAACAGGGGCTGCTAAATATTGTTTCTTTGCAGCAAAGACCTATTAAGATCCCAGACCGCGACATACCAAAATCATAAAAAATGGTACTGTTATAGCTTCCTTGCTTGGCACTCAGCATATAAGCGTAGTTGCAGGACTGGTTGGCCCGGTGTCAGGATAATGTGACTGGGTGTGATATCATGCCACACGTCTACGGCGTGATACTGCAGTGTGGCAGAACTATATCTGTCTCAAGTAGACATCGTCTCCAAATGACTGAAATACTGTGGGAGGGACGTTAAACCCAACAAATCAAGACCTATTAAACAAAGATTGGCAACGAGTCTAAATCTCACAAAAGCACGTAACAAATTGTCCAGTTCTCAAAAAGTCACGTTTTCAAATATTTTCTTTCCTATAGGAGATTTGTGAACGTAAATTGTACCTTACAGGAGAACATTACGTTACCATCAAGATGTAGAATATGTATTAAAATAAGTCAATGAATAAAGATGTTTCAAATTAAATAGAAAAGTACCTGCATAAGTATAACTATGTAAAATGTGTTGTTTTTCTGCTACACCGGTTAAATCTAAATTATAATTCAAAATATTTTTTTAAATAAATCAGATAGAAAATAATTCATTGCAGTAGAGAAATGATTATTTTATAACATGAATACAATTTCCTCTGTGATTTTTCCATACTTTTCTGTAAGTACCAGTGATACTGTCTAGGACAATTAGTCATGTCTAAGAGACTGTCTGGGGCTCTTGGACATTACATTGTCTGTAATTCAATGATCTGCTATGTGCCTAAACACTGTTTTCTACGAGCATTTACAGGAGTTTCCTATTTCTGTTTAATAGTCTTTGTTCGCAATGAATAAGAAAAGACATCTTCTAAAATAATTCTAATATAATTATGAAACCTGGATTATCAACACGACAGAAACCATGACAAGCATTCACTCAGGATGAAGATATATCAATCCAGCAACAATGTAATATTGTGTTTTGCCGAGTTTATAGTTATACTTTTGCTTTACAATGACTGCACGTACCATTTCGGAATGACATCATAATATGCGCACTTCCGGATATCCGAATTATTACAAACTGGCTTTATAGGTTTTAAATATAACTCTCGATTTGATCGCATCCAGTTTCATATGAAAAGAAACTGATGTCTTGTTGTTTTTTTTACAAAATATTATTTCTATGAAAGCCAAGAAGAGCAAAAAATCTTAAAATTGTATTCTTATGGTTTAGCGACGATTAAAAGTCGAATATTTGTACAATTTTGTTTACCCCCTTTATCCCCCCCCCCCCCCCAATCTCTCTCTCTTTCTTTCTCTCTTTCTGTTACAACATTTCTTATTTTTACTGACATTGTTTCCTCGCCTATCGCTGTAAACAAAATAAAATGTCTAAATTCTTCGTAACAAAATAAAATCTTAGCAATTCGTAGAGACAGCACACCGTTTATCCTCTTCAAACCGATACGTGTTCTGTCTTGGAGCAACCATGTCCGGTATCTCGACTTGTTGACTATCTGAGACGTTGTGCTTATTAAATTTCTTCATGAAAGGAAAACATTGTAAAAATGCCTTCCTGAATGAGCTGTTGTGGCTCACATACACCAGTGGGTTCCATACACATGCCGACTTGGCCACCAGACACGGAAGCTGTACTAACATTTTGTTGATGCTGTACAGATCCGTATTGAAGAAGGAGTCGGCCAAACTGACGACGGCGTACGGCGTCCAGCTGACGAGAAACGACACTGTGGATTAAGAAAAGAAAAACAGACTGTTATTATTGTGTATTCACTTGCACTAAGTAGCTAAACGATGCTATGTAAGGCTAAAGTAGTGTGTATTCATATTATCAGACACAAACAGATGATTTAAAATTATACTAAGTAGCAAGCTTTTAAGAATATAGTACTCATTTTTAAGCAGATGGATATATTATATTTGGACTTATACATCGACCATTTTATAGCCATAAATAGAAAAATAAATTGAATTGTAACTATAGATAATTATACTGGATATGAATAAGTGTTTTTTGAATATTACTCGAAATCAAATTACTACGCCACTGCAAAGAAATAGATCCGCCTATTCGCTCTAATAAAAACTGTATTAAGCGACTTGACTATTGATTCATCCTTGAATATGAATAGAATATATGGTATAACAAAATATATAGTAAAATCTCGCTTTAAAACCACCTCGGATAAAGAACAGCTCGCTGTGAAGACCACTCTTTATTGGAATCAAATAGTTCTGCCATGTTCTGACGATAAAAGTAAAACTCACTACGAAGACCACCTTGCTATTAAGACCACCTTTCGCTGAAACAAATACTGGTCTTAATAGCGAGGTTTTATTGTATCAGAATACCAGCCATGTGTGTTGTCTGGGTTTATACAACTCGGTGACCGAATTACAGTGCGGTAACTAAGCATATCATCTGTATGTAAATGTCCTATATAAATATGTTTTGTTTAATTTTACGGATACCCTCTGTCTCAACTTTCACAGGCATCTTCCTATCAGTATCCTCATCTGGTCGGTGGCGGCGTTGCTCTTGTGGCGGTTCATGCCGACCAGATTTGAAAATATTTATCTAAAATACATATTATTTGGTATGTTTTTCTTAAGGCATTACGATTAAATGCCCCATTATCAATCAGACACTGTCTTTGTTTTCTATATTTTCAAACATAGTTCGGATACTGGGTAGTTGCCTGTGAACAACGTCACATAAATATATTTTATTAGGGATAAAAATATTTATGTCGTTGCATCACTATTTAGTAGAGTCGGACCTTCCGACTCATGAGTCAGACCTTCTGACTCATCAGTAGAAGTGGGTCAAACTACAACGTGTCCTAAAAATAGATTTCTTTGTTCACATCGGATGGAGGGAGGCTGGGGGCCACCAGCCAATCAAATCAGTACCCACCGATCACGTGTTCTGACAGATCCAATCAGCAGCCGTCTTGGCCATTAGTTTTGTAACTGTCAACAAGGAGGCTGCTGTCTCAGTGATCGTTATATTTTTCCGCCTCCACCCTTCCTCCTCCTCTTTATATTTTATCCATGTATATGTTTTAGTTTTTGTATTTTGACCATGTTTTACACTGGCGGTTCATGCCGACCAGATTTGAAAATATTTATCTAAAATACATATTATTTGGTATGTTTTTCTTAAGGCATTACGATTAAATGCCCCATTATCAATCAGACACTGTCTTTGTTTTCTATATTTTCAAACATAGTTCGGATACTGGGTAGTTGCCTGTGAACAACGTCACATAAATGTCCTCGGCCCTCGGAAAAGATTCTCCGATCAATTATGTAAACAAAAGTATAAAGACATCATAGTGTGGTTCAGACGGCCGTTACCATCGTAGTTTGTCCCCAGAGTATAATGATGGGTACACGCAAAGTGCTAATTGGCACTTGAAAACCACTAACCATTCAAACATCATATGTAACAGGGCCGACATTAACCTGTAATATTCATGCTTGATTTTGATAATGGAAAACTTTCTTAACATTTCTTTAAGAAAGGGAGTTTTTATTGAGATTTCTCAGCAATTAGGGCTTACGTACATGCCAAAGACAACGATTAATGACTATGCTGAATCCCCAAGGTTAACAAGAGTTGCCATCAGTATTCTACAGAAGTCAGACGTCATTATCGCAACAGATAAATGTGTCTCCTAATGGATTAAAAAAAAAGGCTCGGTCTTATAGCTTGATCTTCTACGTCGACTTAAAATAACCATAAGTGGACACATAAGCCTGAACTTGTTTTTATTATTATTATTATTATCATTTGTGTGTGTGTGTGTTTGCTTTTTGTGTGTATTTTTTTTTTTTTGGATTTGTATGTTTGTGTGTGTGTTTTTTTGTTATTGTGTGTGTTTTTTTTGTTTTTTTTTTGTGGGCGTAAAGATTAAAAAGCCTAATGTGCTTTGATATAAAGCTTAACCTGCGATAGGGAGAACCATCATTATGTTCTTGTATATTCGAGGGGAATAAATTTCATTGGACTAATCTTCAAATATTAGCGAATCTTAATCGCCATGAAAATTGTTCGTGTTGAAGATCCCTGGAATTCATTATAAATTGCCTCTCGATATTGCCCTTAATGTGCAATGAATTTATATTCAACAGATATATATATATATATATTTAATGTATATGGCCGAAACCGACAAACTCTACAGCCAAATGCAATAGTTATGTAATAGGTACTGAATGACTATATATCCAATCATCGCTGATTTTGCATCGCTTGAAAATGCAACAGTTTTTAGACTGTGTAGCGCATGCGCAGCAGTCATTTGAAGTCGATTGACAACAGTCTGGTATGTCATTTATAACACTACTTAGTATTACTACGCAGAAGAAGTTATAGTTTATATTGAAACATGTCGGTTAAGAGAGATTTTTGTTGTTTTGGGGTTTACCGTCGCTGCGATAGTATTTCAATCCTATAACGACGTCCACCTAATTACTGGTGGAGGAAGACCCCGAGTACACAGAGGTACCCGGGTAGAACCACCGACCTACCGCAAGCCAGCTGGAAGGCTTCCTCACATGAAAATTCCGAAGTCCCTACCGGGATTCGAACCCACATCGGCGAGGGGCTGAGAGATTTGTAGTCCACGACTGTAACCGCTCGGCCACGGCGGCCCCGGTCAAGAGAGAAAACTCTAATGTTTGCAAAAGCAATAAACAATATGTAGTTGAATCTATTGTATATACCTCGCCACTGTATCTTAGAAACAAGATGTAAAGCAAGCAACATATGTCATGTTAGGCCTACTTTACCACGGGTAGAGCTAAACTTACCAAAAACAACAATAAAAATACCGAACTCTCATCGATACCGTCAAAATTAAGCCACAAAAAGGCTAATATAATTTATCCCAAATGTTTTCTGATCGCTACGCGGTCTTCCAGCGCTTAGTATTTTGGATGGATGATTATACTCTACCTTTGTGATACTTCGGAAATGCGAAAATATTCGAGTGAGACACGACTGAAGTGTACAAGGCATGCGTGGAAAGCATGCGTGCATGGAAAGTTTAGATACGTCTTACGTGTCTCCTCCCCCAACTTAAATTATTTCAAAATTATTTTATCAATACAGAACAAAATTAGCTACTAGAATCATTCTAAGCATTCGGATTCCGATGTAAAGTCAGCGGAAAGCGGATATGTAGTCATTAAGTACCATTAAGATAATCTCGTAAAATTGCTAAGCATTTCTGGTATTGAAATTATGACAATCTCTCTGAGAATAATGGCCATTTAGATTATAAAATACATTAGATATACATGAAGTGCATTCTATACAGCACGTACTAACATTGCAAGTACTAACATTGCACATACTAAAAACGCAGCATGTACTAATGATACATAACATTATGTAGAATCTGAGCTACATAAGACCATTTCACCACCAGTAAAATTCACTGATTTAAACTAACCAATCACTGACTGGGGGAAAAATCTCAATTGTGTATTTATTTCCCATCGAACAATGTGTGGAATTATACACCAGTATGTATATTAGGTGTTCGGGAATTGCTCGGTGATTTACGTTGGCTTACGTTTTATTTCGGAATATACGTATATGTGTCTGAATATCTACACGGATAAGTTAACTTTTTGTTTAGATGCCAAAATATCTTCTGCGTCTAGTTCTGCATAAGCTAGATCAGGGTTTTTATGCTTGCTCAAACACTATGGGCCATTTCATTCCGAAATAAGACGTAAGCCAACGTAAAGACATACTTAAGGACTTTCAAAACGTACGCCTACATTATGTTATTTTTTACACGATAACGAAATACTAAGGATTCCATTAAATTAAGATCACATATTTACTTTATAAAATAGACTTAACAAAAATGAAAATGAATAAGTTACACATTTATCCAAAGTGTGCGTTTTCAAAGTCCTTAAGTGTAATTATATATTTTAAAAAGATATGTACTTTAGCCAAATTATGAATATATTCTGATTCTTGTTGTGGAAGTTATTGCTAAAAGGTTATCTGTAGGGACAGCCAGCGTGTATTTTAAGCCGAAGTACAGCCGTCCACCTCACATCGCAAGTTTGAATCTCACAGAAGTATATTATTTCAGATTTATGTATTTCCATTGGGTTCGGAATAACTAATTTAGCAGCAATAAAGTAAGAACCCTTACAAGATGAAACACTTAAATTCGTTTCAATATATTTTATGTTTTGATACACAAACAATTTTCACAATACAATGAAGTGTGACAGAGACAAATTTGTTCTGCTCATACTGAATCCGTAAACATTTTATTTGGCTAAGACATGTAAACATTAAATAGGAAATGAAAAACTTACTGAAAATATACAATAATGTTCATTTTATTCAACATCGTCTTTCTTTCCTTGATGCGACCAGTCATCTGACATTCATTTGTACTCTGCTAATAGAAGCACTATTTGAAAAGGCAGCTATCCCATTGTGCCATGTGGGGGAAATGTAATTCAATGCAAGTTTTGCGTGGTAGTAATGTTTGAAGAATGCTTATAATGCAAGACTGGTAATTGTATAGTATACAGCCGTGTACGTGATACAGTATGTAGCATGTAAAAGGCAATTTCTAAGGCATCGTCAGATATATACCGCCGATCGACCGATATATCATTTACGTCGCTGCAGGATGTAATGTATCAAATTACCGTAACGATATTTCATAGGTTTCATCGCGGTTTTACCAGGTAAAGTAACCCAATTATAGAGGTCGCTGATTTATACAACCGTTCAATGCCATGTTTCTATTAGTTTACATAACCTTCAAGCCTCCACGGTCGAAGAGTATTTCATTCACGTTTTCATTTATCGATAATGTAATCAATGATATTTTGCACAGCTTAATGTAATGAAGTGAAGAGCAATACGTCAATCGGGGGTTTCCGACGATGTTCCAAAAACAAGCATATCAAGCACTTTTCCATACCGAAGTTTTAATACGCCATAAATTTAAAGATGCAATACTACATATTCGTCAATTTAGCTCGAATATTTTGAAACTCTCAGTTTGTAACATATCATCGAAAACTTATCATCTATGATGGACCTTCTGTCAAGAAAATGTTCATAAAAACTCTCCTGATCCCTTATATTGCCTACAGATTATCTACAATACCGTAATCGTATCAACAAATACAGAATTTTACGGCCACAGATTCGGCTGCCTTATTTATATAAATATAAGAAACAAGCCATCTAAAACTAGAGGTGCATGCACCACTTCATCTGGGAGTACAGTGCTCAACTTTATTGAAATATTTCTCTGATGAAAAACAAATGTTATGCCACTCTCAAGAATTTTACTGAATTGTTTGGCCGACAGGTGCCTGACACATGTACATGTAGTATAAACACAACTCTCAACTTTCACACCGTGTAAGGATTATACATGGGGACATTCGCCAGATACCTGTTTGGTTACAAACGCTTATGACCATGCATGACCTAGGAGGGCCAATCTTACTACGTGACAGAGCTCGATGGATTCCGGAAGTCTTCGTGTAAATATTCGGGAAATCTTCGTGAAGGCATAGATGAATTAATTTCCTACAGTCATTGAATATGTTGGTGATTCTATCGACACCAATCGGGCTAATCGTTTGACCTACAGAGGAAGTATTTTGCATATCGTCAAAAGAAAGATTGAATTTTCATATTTTCACCTTCTTTTCTGTTTTTATAGCATTGATTTTGGGTAGTATTGCAATTTTAACTTTATAAAGAATCCGATTGCATTGCACATTTTGCTGAATCACTGGGATATATGATTTGCATGCATTTGGAGTTGTTCAAAGTGGTCCCTAGACTCATTCTGACTCAGTCTACCTTGAACGGCCCCAATGTACGATAGTTCAGAACTCGATGAACCATTTACATCCAAATATTGGTGTCTGGATAGTGTAGTGGTAATGCGCTTAGCTTCTCACCATTGCGTCCCGGATTCGATTCCTGGTCACAAACATGCATGGATGGCACGGTGGTCACCCGCCAAGACACGTGGGTATGTTAGTTGTTTTTTTTCCGGGCTCTTCGGTTTCCTCCCACAATAATGACCACATACGTCGACGCGACGCCAGAGGCATTGAGAATGATTAATGTAATTTGTGATAAAATGCTTCAAAAAAGATGTAACATATTTTATATAAGTTGACTACAGGAGAAATTACTGAAAACTGTTCACTAAATATTCTATAATTATTACGTTTTTTTTTCAGCAATTCAAGGAATACAATTAATTGATGAATGTTACATACTATTTTTCATTTACGTTTATGTATGTAATACAAAGCAATTTCAAGACCTTGCAGTAATTGTATGCCATATTGCATTTGTCACAATTACGAAATGCATATAAATTATTTTGAGGTATTCCTTTAAAATGAAATTTAATGGAATTTCGCATGCAAAGTTTGGTATTGTGTTTCAAATATATGGTCGCGTTCGTTGATATAGTTGCGTGAGAAACTGTATCAAGGTAAAGTCTTACCCCACTTATTGGTTATTAGTAATTGTTATGAGTTTTGTATTGATGAAAGGTAGAAAAGCTAATATTAAAAATGCTAATAAAATGGATTTAACTTAAAATTTGGAATGAATCAGCGAAAAAATATTCAAGTGATAAAGCATTAATTTCTGTATATAGCACAGTTGATTTCTTTTTTTATTTGAACAATGCCCGTTATGCTTTGCGGAACAAATAACAAGTCACGAATTCTATGGCCCAGGGAGTTTCTCTAGGCAATTATTAGCCCAATTAGGTTCCCTTTCAAACTAGTCTTTTTGAAATTACCTGATCATATAGACACGAAAACCATATTATTTGGTTTCCCACGTGATCGTATATCGTATATGGAAGTCGAGAACCATTCCCTAAGTGTTGTTGTTGTTTTCGAGTTTACGAAAGTCTAGTAACTGACAAACAGTTTTCGCTGCTTCCTAACGTACATCCGGTCGCCCGAGGTTCCGGAAAAATCGAGGTTACGAAAGTCTAGTAACTGATGAAATAAAGGTGCGTAACGATACTGTAGCTACCGTATATCTAGGTACTACTGTTTTGGCTAATTACAGAAACCAGATGGTGTTTGTATAATGAAACATGAGCATGTGTTTCAGATGATGTTGTGTCATTTTCGGTTCTAAGGGTGTGTTTGAAAACATAATATCTTAGTCATCGGATTAAGTAGGTGTAAGACAACCTTTTCAGTGGCACAATTTCGCAGTCAATATATCAAACAGACAGCATTCGTGTGTAATTCGTGACAAAGTCACTAATTAATAAATTATATGAAACCCGTTGTAATGTTAACTGAGACGAATCAATTTTCTCAGCTAGGCATTGTTTTACTATGGGAGCGTTCACCAGATCTAATTTCAAATAAGAATGTTCCTATGAAATAAGATTATAGAGCACTTGTACATATATAAATATGCAGCCTGGAGATGCCGTGCGTGTCTAAATCTTTTGAAAATTTAAAACTTTTAACTTATTGTTTCACGTTAACTAGGGTGTGGAAAACTAGAGGAATCAATGGTAAAAGCAATTAAAGCTTACTTTTAGCTACTGGGCTAATTATATCGATGTTTGTATTGGTTTTGATGAAGAAAAACAATGTGAAGCTGCAAAGATCAGTGGCTTGATTACGTTTTTGATTGCCTTTGATATGTAGGCTTCACAGTGACTACACTTGTCATCTCGGAATGACAACACGGTATGTGCACACCAGGTATTCGAAATACTAAAATTGTATCACTTCTCGATGAGATATATTCCATATAAACAAATGCTCTCTAAATATCAGATATTCATAACTATATGTCGCACTTCTGCCGATGTATATCACGCCCGTTTCTACACATCAAGATACATCATCAACATCATCATCATTATCATCATCATCATTGCTGTTTAAAACATTCCAGACTATCATACTTCTCCGTAATGCGACAACTGAACTTCGGTTCGAATGGGGAGCGGGAGTTCATGGGTTCGATCCCCGACCGTGACATACCAAAGTCGTAAAAAATGGTACTGGTACAGCTCCCTTACTTGGCGCCCAGAATATAAGTAGATCCAGGACTAGTTGGCCCGGTGTCATGAGGATACAACTGATTGTGGTATCATGCCACATGTCTACGGTGTGATATTACAGAGTGGCAGCACTATATCTGTCTCAAATAGACATCGACTTTAAATGACTAAAATACTGTCGATGGGACATTAAAGTTAACCCAACAAACAAACAAATCGCTTCGACTAACTACAGTTATCGTTTTCATTGAATAATTGAGTTGTGAATAAACATTGTATGTGTCGTAACTTTAAAATTATAAACACTGCACATATGCAATCCCTATAATATGTATGTGTGTATGTATTGTGTATACTCGCGCAGGTCTGTTATTTTCAAATAGTTGTGAATACTTAATATACTTTTCGTATTCGGGTAGATTCGCGAATTCACCATTTCAAAACAAAAATGTTAACGTTAAATCGAAGGAAATCTGGATAGCTCATTTTAACTTAAATGTCTTAGAGTTTGGAAACAATTAATTTCTCCATATCATGCATGGGCACGGGTTAACCTAAAATACGCCATGGAAATATTTTGCTGCAAAGGAAAGGAGAATATGCAATATGCATTGAAATGAAAAAAAAATCCTTAAATGCAAAGATTTTATTTTTAAACCATCAATTATTGTGTTTATACGTAAAAAAAACATTCATCATGTAATTGGCATTGGTCTAAAATATTGATTTGCATATCTACAGTGTTTGGTAACCATAGAATTTTCATTTCGCATCTTTAAGCATATATATTTGCTAAGACGCCATGAAAGCTTATATCTACCTAATAAAGTTCTTACCTTACAAAGCGTTTGTTCGATAAATAAACAAATATATATATATATATATGCAGCTGTGCGTATCACATTTTTTAGAAATTAATTTAAAAAAATATATTTTTACCGGAAGTGGGAGATAATTAGAAAAGACTATCTCCGAATCTAGCATGTTTAGGTACTTTCATTGTCTTAAGGTTTTACTCATGCCTATCAGTGCAGAAAAATAAAAGAATTCGCTTTGCTTGTTTTCAGCGGATAAACATCTTACAAAATTGAGAGCATTTTTTCTTCATAATTTTATATTTTTTTTTTATTTGTAAATGTCTTTATTTTCACTTGAAAGTTTAATTTTTATAATAAGCATACAAAGGCTCTACTTTTTCATGATTATTTTTCCATTTTGATTGTTCGATTGGTGATAGTTACTTTTAGATTTTTGTAACGACCAAATACTAGGTATCAAAATAAAAAGCATAGTGACCCATACCTTTTAAATACCTAAATATGGTTCACACCCCATAGAACAAGTCTACAAATTGGTGAAAACCTTTCCATTAAAGTTTCTTTTAATGATGGAGTATAATATAGAATATATAAATCAACGACATTATGTGGAAGATAAAAAAATGTGTTACTCTATCAACGTTTCGGTTACGCCTTCATCAAGATAACAATAAATTTTAAAATGACATCAGTTTAATTAACTTAACGTTAAAAAAGCGGGGAAAATGCAAACGTTATGAAAGTTTGAAAGTTTGAAAGTTTTATTCACCATAAGCCAGAAGGTCGTACGACCCAATAGCAGAAATAAAAAAAAATAAAAAAATACACCATATCAAACAACATGAGCAGTATGATACTACATAAACAGTTTAACAAAATCGAGTAACTAAGTGGTTACCTCCCTTATCGAAACGAAATATAAGGGTGATTCCCAAAATAAAGAAAGAAACAAAAATACAGGATAAAAGGAAATACGAAAAAGGTGAGTACTATATATAATTCCATGAAGCTACATTAAATTTAGATATATCCAGGTATAGACATCTCTGTTATTTCTATAAAACATTATGCGAGTGAAAAACAATGTGTTATTAAGTATCCGACAATTAAACTGGCACCTTTACTGATTTTTATCATCGTGTGAAAATTACAAGGACCGGAGGCACATGGTAAACTGAAAATTATGATAAATAAGTGTCTGCAATCACAATATATGAGGATAGTTTATGGATATATTTTATAATTAACAGTATTCTGTTCAACTGATGGATGTTTTTTCGTGACAGCATTGTGTGTATCCGTGTAGTAAGTGATACACAAGAAAATGAGCTGGATAGAGAGACAAGAAAGAAGGACAGAAATGGCAAGGTATGTTTTACACTGATGTTTCAAATGATATAGTATTTTCATTTAAAGCATAATACGTACATATAAAAAGATATATATATAATATATAATAGTAATAATGGTCTGTTTACACAACACAGGTATACATCTCAAATTACATGTAAATGAATAATAACAGGGTACATGTATAGCAATGATCATGTGAGTTTATCCATAACATCATACTGTAGCAAATGTCATTCAAATTTACATACAAGTAATAACATGTAGTGTAGTATTTTATGAAAGCCATATGTATAATATGATGTAATTCTCATACTATAGAGTATCGCAAAGACAGATATGATATTAATTGACATACATATACATGATATACACACACATACATATACACACACATATATATGTTTACAATGCACTATTATTCATGGTATAGTAGATTGTTTCTCAATTCAAAAGCTTTTGTCAGATATAAACTCAGTTTTCTTATAGTGTTCCTGTTAGTACTCATTATTAATTTTGTGAATTTGAACATATTTGGGATTAGATAATAAAATGGTGATATAAACTCTTTTCTTATATTTTCATACATTTTGCATTCTAAAACAAAGTGATATTCATCTTCTAAAATATTACAAAAGCTGCATTTGCGTTCATTTACCGGTGTAGCAATAGGTTTTTTCCATCTACCAGTTTCAATATATAGCCTATGAGATGATACTCGAAGACGTTTTAAATTAATTCTGTACTTATTGCAGGTAATGATGTCTAAATAAGGTTGGAACTGAAAGTTAACAATATTTCTATAAAATAAAGCTCTACTTGAATTTTGTAAACAATCATTCCAGTTTTGCAAAAATTGATCAAAAATTCTTTGTTTAGCCAATGAAAGAAAAATATTTTTGTTACCCACTGACTGAGAATACCATGATTCTCCAAAACCAAGTGTGAAAAGCAAGTTTCTTAATAATGAGCACCAATTCTTAGAGTTAGGTTTATTCATTAAATCTTGATAAAGAGCATTGTAAATTATTCTTATATACTTTTTTGAATCAGCATCTAATATCTTTATCCAGAATTTGATAATGTTATATAATCTTATGTTTTGTAGAGGTGTTCTACCTAATTCACCATAAATAAAGTCATTCTGTGTGCTTTTTTTAACACATAATAATTTTTTACAAAACTGTAAGTGTACTTTTTCCACTGCATCTCCTGAATGGAAGCCCCAAGTTTCACTACCATAATTTAGAATAGGTAATACTAGAATGTCAAATAATTCTAGTTTATTTTTAATGGTAATGTTTACAAATTTATTTAAGTACTTATTAAGTTTAAAAATAGCTTTCAGTGATTGTCCAGCTAAAGTGTTTTGTGCTTAATAGAAAGATCCTCCTGATGTAAACACTACTCCCAGATAAACAAATTTTTTAACAATTTCCAGTTCCGATCCGTCATATACAAATGAAATACTATCTGAAATTCTACCTCCTTTTCGAAAAATCATGATTTTGGTTTTACTTGTATTGACCAGTAGCTTCCATTTTTTACAATAATCATTCAGGGAGTCTAAACCATTTTGAAGTTCTACACTACTGTTTGCAAAAATCACTATATCATCAGCATATAAGATGAGGAACAATTTAAACATGTATATATCTATTCTACAAGAACTGTTTTCCATTAGCATATTTTCAATATCATTAACAAACATGGCAAACAGGAAAGGCGAAAGACATTCACCCTGTCTGACGCCTAGATGACAATCAAAACTGTTGCTTAGTTCATTCATATGTTTAACTCTGGATTTAACTCCGCTATATATTGATTTGATTAAGTTTAACATTTTCCCTCTAATCCCAAGTTTAATTAATTTCATCCAAAGATTCTCTCTTGATATATAGTCAAAAGCTTTGCTAAAATCAATAAAAGCACAATACAACTGTTTATTGTTATTAATCATATGGTTAATAACACCATGTAATGCAAATATGTTATCAGCAGTTCCCATTTTTGATCTAAAGCCAGCTTGGGCCTCAATATACACTCCATTTAATTCTGCCCAATTACATAATCTGTTATTCAAAACTCTAGTAAACAGCTTTCCCAAAGTACTTAGTAAAGTTATCCCTCTGTAATTATTTACATCATTTATATTTCCCTTCTTGTGTAAGGGTACGATATGTCCTTCTGACCAAGAATCAGGAAAATAGCCAAGATCAAAAATTTAAATATATAAAGTAGGTAACAATATTTCTCTGCCATGTATGAAAAATTCATTTAGGTAATTATCTGGTCCTCCTGATTTATTGGTCCCTAACTGTTTTATTGCATGATTTATCTCTTCATGTGTAATTTGTAAATTTAACTCCTCAAACATAGTGCTAAACTCATTGTTTTCAAATCTCTCAATGAAATATTTCATCTCATATTTAAATTTTGCTTAGCATTTTTAATTTTGGCTGATAATAATTTTTCAGTTTCTTTCTTGTCATATGCAAATCTGCTTTTTTTTTCCATTAGTGCCCTATTTTCTTCATTATCATTACTTCTATATAGATTTAATGCGGCATAAAATTCTCTACGTTTATTGTCACATTCACTTGTATACCATTGATTTGATATTTGAGCATCATTTTTATTACAGTTATGGTAATTAGGATTACCTATTTTTACTTTAAATAAAGGGGAGACTACCTCGTCTATTACCTTAGAAAGGTCATAAATGCATCTATCAATATCAGAGTTTGAATTAGAACTGTTCACATTCTCAATGATTACATCCAAATTATTTTTTACTTCATCCGTTGAAAGGCGTTCTTTATAATTATTGGTTTTTTCACCTTTCCAGATATATTTATGAGATATTTTCTCCCTATGTTGTTCTAACTTTTGAATAGGTTCTATATTGGTATTAGAAATAGAAAGTGTAAAGTCTATAAGACAATGATCAGAGAGAATATTAGGACCATGTACTTTAAAATAATCAATATGATTTAGCAAATTTTGACTGGTGATTACATAATCAACAACACTTGATCCTTGGTGACCAATAAAAGTATAACTTCCTACATTTTTATCCACCCCAAATCTTCCATTTATTATGCGGATACCTGTTTGTTTGCACAAATCAAGCAATAACCTTCCATTATTATTTATCCTTCTTTTGTCTTGTGAAACTCTTTTTAAATTTATGTCAACAATATAATCATCTGGTAAGAATTCATTAAAAACATTATTATCATCAACTACAAAGTCAGGCAAATCAGATGTGTGAGAATTAAAGTCTCCAGCCAATAAAAAATTAAAACTGCTGGAGACTGAGATGGTTGAGACATATTTCTATCAAGATCAGTGCTGGTACATACCTCAGGTTCAATATTGTCAATATTAACTATCCTGCTAGCACTCAGATACTTTGACCATTCAGGGAGCTCATCTTTAACCAGCCTACCATCCTTCAGAAGTTTCGCTGGATATACTATGGAAACCTTTGAGCCTGGATTGTCTTGTCTTAATTGTTTGTAGAGAGGCCAGAGCTTTGATCTTGCTGTCTGTATTTCCTTTGGAAGATCATAGTCAATTAAAAAACCAGACCCTTTTAACATGTAGGCTTGCCTCATGATAAATTCTGTATCACAAAAATCACGGAAATTCACTATGATTGGTCTGCGATGGGATCGGTTCTGTGAATTGTATCTGCCTAGTTTGTGTGCACGAGCCAGGTAAAGATCCTCATCAATATCGAGGTGATTGGACAGAAAATCACGGATTATTTGAAAACAATATTTCACCTCTGTTTTCAGTAATGCCTCTAAATATGAGATTGTTCCTGCGAGATCTGGCCTCGAGGTCAATGCTTTTATAGGCTAATGTTTTTAATAAGTCAGTGTGTGCATTTGTTACCTGAGTAATCTGTTCAAGTTTCTGACCAACACCTGTCACTGCCCTTTCAAGTGATTTCAAACCTCGATTTACAGAATTTTGATCTCGTTTTATGCATCTTAGTTCATCAAACATGTATGTTAACTTATTGTCTATTGACGAATGAATAAAATTTTGCCTTGAAACATCCATGATCCTTTATCCTTTGTTATTCCTTCTTTGTGTTAACGTTGGCTCCCGCCAAAAAGGTTAAAACAAAGCACCTCTATCCAGTTGATTTACACAATAAACACCTCATTTTATCGCACAAGTAGCCACTATAGTCACTTTCCAATCTATTTTGAGCAATATATGTGAACTTTCAGATTTTAATTTTCACTTATACACAATAAACTTAGCGATTTTTATCAACGCTTAAAAACACGTCCATCATCCGCCATGTTCATACGTCATATGTGAACTGTTTGTAAAGTCAGGTGGATCAGGTAAAAAAAAGGAAGCAGTACCTACCATGCAAGTAGACATAAGTAACACTTATTAATGTACTGTATAAAGCAGTTTTAAATTTAAATCTTCTGGAACAAGTGTAGCCATCTTGAATATTTGATGTTGCTAACTTTGGAAAAAATAGTAAGTTCAAAATTCTTGTTAAATTTTGATGCAATCTGCCCTACTGCACTATAAGTTTATGTCTATAATGATAAGAATATTTCTTGTTTAAAGTGATGGGTAATGCTCAATAAATTCGATAATTTGTTTGTTTGTTGGATTTAACGTCCCACCGACGGTATTTCAGTCATTTGAAGACGATGTCTACTTGAGACAGATATAGTGCTGTCACACTGCAGTATCATGCCGTAGACATGTAAGATGATACCACACCCAGTCACATTATCCTGACACCGGGCCAACCAGTCCTGGAGCTACCCTTATATGCTGAGCGCCAAGCAAGGGAGCTGTACCAGTACCATTTTTTACGACTTTGATATTTCGCGGCCGGGGATGGAACCCACGACCACCCGATTCCGGGGCGGACGCTCTAACCACTCGGACATAGAGACCGGTACAAACCCGATAAAAGCTGAATTAAACCTCTGTCAAAAACCCAAAGGCAGATACACACTTTCGTGAGTCGTCAATATCAGGGAAAAAGATATTGATTCTGAGTTTGCTTCAAAAGTAACTTAACTGTAGATGGATATCAATTTTATGTCGTAGAGGAAATCAGCCAGATAGAAGCTCAAAGGTTTATATATCCCATGACGGGTTGTGTCATCAATTAACATGGAACGTTACTGTACTATTGAGCATTGAACGTTATTATCTTTGATATTAAGTGGAGAGGGATTCACAACAAATATATTTTTTTTTTTCATCAAGTCAATTTTTTATATTGCATGTTGCATTAATTAATTATTAATAAGGAGATTGAATAGTCTCATGTTACACATATTACACTGAACAACCTATGATTTAATATACCAAAGTGGAATATATAAGGTCAGTATGTGCACAACAAAGTGCTACGGATTCCTAAGTTTTTGTGTGTTTTTCCATATGTATAGATTCGATATCTCTTGCTGTTCAATTGTAAATTAATGTAGCTGCTCAGTGAAAACACGGTGGCATTTAAGAAATTTTAATGCTTGCTATTTAAATAGTATAGTTGGCCACTTAGGGTTGGCATACCCTATCTTTAATGGTAGACCGCTTAGCACAGTATTTCGTTCAGGATATATAGACCATAAAGTATAGATAATTCGCTATGATAGGTAGGACGCTGGTTACAAGCATGTCGGTCCGATGCCTGTATAGTATCGGTATATCGGCTAGGTTTACCGATCACGGGCCTATTTTTGGGTCAATGTTAGAATGATATAGGATGTCTTTTTTTCCAGGACACATATTTCAAGTTCAATATTGTAAAATAAAATAATTTTACATTTTCATTACATATTTAAATAGCTTATAAGGTTTCAACGTTATAACACGTGTCTTTTTTTCTCGAAAATCCGGCCACATATCATAGACCCGTAATTTAAACTTTTCCTCATTTCCAGCATGAAATGGCGCCAACTTGAATTTAACCATTGCAGACGAATTATACTATTCTGACATTAATTGTAAATCTTTTATTTTACGGTAAGTTATAGGGAGGGAAATGGTGTTTGTAATATTTTATACATAATTCATGTTAAGTCAAAACTAAATTATGTTTATGGAAATCATTAAATTATTGTTCCCAATTAACGTAACATAATTTCGCGAATTATCATTGAAATTTAAAACTTTTTGTGAAATGGATACCTGGTTTTTGCACGATAAATTTGTATTTCCCTCTTAATAAAAGTATTTGAAAGAAAAAAGTATTGCATTGATATTTTTTGTAATATATTGATCACATTTTTAAGATTCTGTCAAGAAATTGATGCATTATCAGTGAATAAGGAACGACATTTGGCCGATACACAGTCGACATCGGGCTGACGTCATGATGATATCGGCTGATATATACAGCCTACGTCGGCCTGACAGCGGCCCTCTTTGCAACCGATATTTGAATCGACATTTGGCCGATACACAGTCGACATCGGGCTGACTCATGATATCGGTTTGCAACCGATATTTGAATCGACATTTGGCCGATACACAGTCGACATCGGGCTGACATCATCAAGATATCGGGCCGATATATAAACCCATCGTCGGCCTGACAGCGGCCCTCTTTGCAGCCGATATTTCAAATGACGTCGTGCCGTTGTAGAAAGCAACATCGGGCCAATGTTGGGCCGATATAGAATGTTGGATGGGTTTGTACGGGTAGGCCGCTATGTACAGGACAATAGGTCGCTTAAAACAGATAGACCACTCAGTACTGGTAGACCGCTCATTACAAACAGGAAGTATGGGTAGATATGCCGTTTAGTACAGTTAGACCTCTTCATACAGATAAGTTTCTTAGTAAAGGTATGTCTCCTTCATAGGTCAACTGTATTTCAAGAATTTAAGGTTCTCTCACGCTGTAAAATAATCTCAGTTTGCGTTTAACGTTTTTTGTTGTTGTTTTTTTTTAAATTAAATCATAAATTTATAAAATCTTATGAACAATATGATATTAATTTAAAAATTCTTGTAGGATATATTGAATTTTAAATAATATAGATCTTATATTCTCTGGACAAAATGCCTTAATAAATCCAATCCGTAAATTTGCGGAACATTTGATTTTGTCAAATAATTATATCGATCTATTTCATACATGAAAATAAAAAATAGAAATTAGAAAGATTGATTTTCAAAAGCTTCTGATTGGCCATAAATTAAGGACGACTTCTAAATGAGATATCGATGATGGGCATCTTACCAATGATTAGAGCAACACAGATTGTGACTTTGATGTCTCGACGAACCCTGCGCTCCTGTAGCCACTGGGCTTTCATGCGTCTGGCTCTCCATATCTACAAAAATACAATTAACTTATTGTCTTATCACATATAAATACACAAAATACACAGGAAAAGGTTTAAATAAGTTTCGGCTTCCAATCCTCCACCAAAACTATACATTGTCTTATCACATATAAATACACAAAATACACAGGAGAAGGTTTAAATAAGTTTCGGCTTCCAATCCTCCCAAATAACAAAATACAAGAAAGGTTTAAATAAATTTCGGCTTCCAATCCTCCCCCAAAACTATACATTGTCTTATTGTAAATTTGCTATGTACTTGATTCAGTTAATATGTTTAAACCAATAAACAAAATAAATACATATTCCCACAATGGGCATAGGTGGGCGACACGAAACAGATCGCTACGATAAATTCATAAAATTTACGATATCAGCGATAACAAATTTACGTACAATTTGTCACGTGCGCTATACAAGTTTGACTTTAACCTCACATTATGGAACCAACACGCGTTTGATTGACAGAACACGTGACTGTTGATAGTCAGTATCACTGAATACATTTTATGAGGCTTAATGCAAAACATGACGTAATCAGTCACCGCCGCAACAAGCTCCATTCGTTATGTGATCACGTAGGCACCATACACACTTATATTTTCTCCATATTATTTAATCTATAGACCTCACGTATCATTTTGTGCAATATATTTTTTTTTCAAAATTTAAACGGAATGCAAGCACTTCATTGGACGATTAAGTAGGAAAACGGTAAAATCGGATATTATTTCAAAGATCTTCTATGGCCGATTGCAAATTCTCTGTTACTTTAACGACATCTCAAGATATATATAATGAGGTGTTACATACAGCCTTGTTTAGTGATTCTCTTAACTGATGCGTACAACTTTTAAGTCATATGTGAAAATCATAACGTCCAAAGACTTGTCGAGTCATTTCGCAGTTGGATAGAATTATTTTAAACAATACTGAAACAAGTATTCAAATAGATATTCATCTCTCAGCCCCTCACCGCTGTGGGTTCGAATCCCGGTAGGTACTTCGGATTATTCATGTGAGGAAGCCTTCCAGCTGGCTTGCGGTAGGTCGGTGGTTCTACCCGAGTACCTCTGTGTACTCGGGGTTCTTCCTCCACCTGTAATTAGCTGGACGTCGCTATATGATTGAAATACTATCGCAGCGACGGTAAACCCCAATACAACAATAAATAAATATTCATAATAAAACGGGGATGCAAACAGGGAGATCCAGTACTTTCGCTTACTTTCATTATCTGAGCTGATATTAAAGCCATAAAATAAGAAAAAATATAAACATGAAATGTATAAAGAATAATTGAAATGAATAGTAACTTTCACAAGTTTGAGATGATACATATTGGTTATTGAGTGATAAGAGAAAACTATATTATTTTCTTTTATTTTTTCAGTCTGTATAAAAAAACAAAAACAAATCATTACAAAGCAAAAGTAGTTTGGAAAGGTTCTTAAATACTTTATGATCAATATATACAAGATGGAAAATAAATTGGGGAGACTGAACACTTTATAGAATTTGAGTGGTAAATGAACAATTTATGGAAAAAAAAAAACTATATCCAGACGCTTTGTAATAAGAATTTTTCGCATGCGGGTTTAGACACTTAATGGGCACGATGAAATTGTAAGTGAAATTCGTTTTAGCTTTATTTCAATGTGTTCTGCTGCCAGTGTTTTAACGCTTTTTTTTTTTTTTTTTGGTGTATTTTTTTCTCTGCTTTCCGCTCTTCGCTTTCTATTTAATGTTGTTTTTCTTTCAACCAGCGTGCTTATCCTAAACAAAATGCTAGCATTCTCTTGCTATAAATCATGATATTTACAAGTTGGTAGACATTTTACTCCATGATTCTGTTTTCAAATGACACATTAACCAAACGATATTGAGCGCATGTACTTACTTTGTCAGAAATTTGCAAAATCCAAAGAGACCAATAAGAAAGGCTGTTCAGTGTATATGTATTATATTTGCACATTTTGTATTGATAACAATTATCATTTTTCATATGCCAATATTTGATGATGATTGTTATTTAATAGTAAGCTCAATCTCTTTTACCCATACGTTGCTAATGAACAATGATTTTTATTAAGGATTTTAAAGTTAGTGGGAATTTTGTTGATATAGAACACTTGAATATGAAACAAAAACGGAAAGCTCGTATATGTATTATCACAGTTTGAAATGTACCATACTTAGTTATGCTAAGAAATATTCAAGTAAGGTAAAACTGTCATGCAAACCTCAAATGGCCTTAAACCGCTTCATTTAAGCAATAGACAATACAAAATATACTGAAGCTGGACACTTGTATGTTTAGCTTTACTACATATTCATGTCTATTTCATAAATATGTAGTTGTTGTATTGTTGTTGTTATTGTTGTATTGGGGTTTTACCGTCGCTGCGATAGTAAAAATATGTAGTAGTACTTAATTCAGCATTGAGTAATACTAAAAAATTAAACCCGATATTCAAAGGATAAAAAGAACAATATTGTCAAAATGATTGAAACCATTCATGTATTTAACATATTTTTAATTGGAAACGTGTATTCTCATTTTCCGACATAAATAATTTGTTGCAAATACATGCACAGTTTAGATCATTACTTTAACTTTACAAATGGTATATTGTTAGTTTTTAACCAACACCTACCGCCCGTCATTGAAAAGTTTAATTATTTCGTAGTTTAGTAGGTACAATTTTGAATTAAAATAAAAGAAAAACTCGATAACATTGACCTCGGTAATATATGGCTAACTCAAAACCAGCCTAACGTAAGTTTTATAGCCATTAAACAAAGAATAATTGATCATTACAAACAGAACTGGCATAGTAAAATAAATAATTCAAGACGTCTATCCTCATATTGTTTATTTAAATATAAATTTGAAATGGAAAAATACTTAAGCAATGCTATTGCTACTTAATATGCTACTTTAATTTTAATTCCTTGTTTCGGGTGTCGACATTTAATTAATATGATTCATACATTTGTACCTAAGTTTGTCACACTATTAACATGTAAAAACAGAGCATGGACATCACCGAACGACGGGGTATAATGTATTGTGTATATATGCGTAAACGTTCAAAAATATATGTACATTTCCTCTGCTATTGCTACCTTCTATGAATTAGGATTTTATGATGATGATGATGATTATTATTATTATTATTAAACAAACACAACTCTATTTATAAAGAAAAAAAATCACAGGAAAAATACTGTTTTACATTTTTGAATTTACGCTTTCGAAGATTTTTTCGTACGAAGTTAAGTGAAATGTGCCCCTATTTTCTTTCCTATAAATTATTTAATACATTTGCATAAATATATGTTAATGTGTTAATGTCAATTTCAAATTATATTACAATCGATTCATGTATAGCTTTCTTTTTTTTTATATATT
>JAIFHC010000425.1:0-50000 GCA_021229015.1 Solen grandis
GAGAGAGAGAGAGAGAGAGAGAGGTCAAGGCTACTGATCTACATGTCTCCATCAAATCATGGTAACATCTACAGAATAAGGGGCACAACTTTTAGTTTACCTCTCAATTCTATTGTGTAATGAACAGAGAAAAAGATAAAAATTAAATTTATATGAAATTGATGTATACACAAATATATGTACATTAAAAAAAAGGTTTTAGTTTAGTTAGACGTTACTTTCAAAATACATATTATATTCACAGTATTTTTAAATAATTCTACACTGGTCAATAATACTGATAGTTTTAAAGTTCTTTAAAAAAAAAGAAAACAACATATAAAAGTTAACAAGTCTTAAATTATGAAATAATAACAGGCGCGGATCCAGGATTTTGGGTTAGTGGGAATGTAAATCCAGCAACTACGATGGTTGTTTGAAAAGTATCCGGAATAGTGCCATACCTTATTTATTAGTACGGTTATCAGAATAAAACTGATATATTTTAACTTAATCTAAAAGAGAAAAGGAAACGAACTGCACCCATACAAATTCCAGTCAGTATGGCAACGTCTGGTAACATTGAGCGGGGCAAAATGTGCAAATCTTCACATATTTACCTGTCTTTAAAGATCACATATAGACAAATTCCCAACGTCAAAAACTGCTCAAATATACGGACCCCTTCCAAGACCTTTTCTCAAGGCCTATACATAATGTCATGGACTGAAATCTGACATAATTTCCGTTAATATCGGAAAGCGAGAACATTTGTTAAGCAAAAAAAAAAAAAAAAAAAAAAAAAAAAACACGTAAATATGGCACTAGAAAAAGCGATATCCCATTCGGTTTTGTATTATTAAACGAAATCAGAGACGTTCTACATCATCTACATGGGTAGTTCACCGCTTCAAAGACCACCCTGCGCACAATGTTGCCTACCGCCCAAGATCTTGACGTCCGTGCACGACGTGAAGTAAAGGAGGCACACTTATGGAGTTGTTAGGAAAGCAATCTGTAAAATTCCACTAGAGCGTTTCAGGTCATACTTACACAAGTGGATCTGTAGGTGGGAGATGGGTGTATCAAGCAAAGGAAACTATTTCAAAAAGATATAATTTTAGATTTCAGACATAGTCTTTACAGATGTCATATTCATTTATCGAGTAAGTTGTCCCGCTCAACGTTACCCGACATTGCCATACTGACTGTGGAATTGGCATCAGTACAATCTGTATAGTTTTTGCTCTCGGATTAAGTTCAAATATATCAAAGTATCACTTTACGAGATTTATTTTAATAATCATTATAATGAACAAGTTAGGGCAGTTTTTCCAGATACTCTTCTAACACCCTTGTACTTACATTGTATTAATAATACATACCACTGAATGCATGTTATACACACCTATATTGATTTAACGAAGAAACCAGTTATCGGCATAATATTTTGTTGTTGTTGTCGCATGGCTATTAAAAATATTTTTTACAACGTATAAGTAGAAATTACTACATGTATATAATTCTATAGTTCCACACAAAACAATCATCAAATACTGGTTTAATAAACACTTTCGCTGCCTAAAACGAAATCGGGGCATTTATTAAAACCGACGGCACCAATGATGTGTAAAGACTCATTTAATCACGCCCGGTAATCAGGTATTTCACTAGTGCTAAATCTGCAAACGAAAATACAACATTGAGACAATATTTAAAAGCAAAAGCAAAACAAGCCGTTTCTTTTCTTTCGAACTTGTCGAAAAAATTAACATCTCGACTTTGTCTGAGACAGTGTATAACTGGATGGATCCAGCTTTTTCCGCTTCGATGGGCCGGACATTTTCGATGTATCGACTGCTACTGCTTGTTTAATAAGGGGAAAGGTGACAAACAAACGAAAATGAAACTTGTACGAGAAAACTGAAGTAATCAACACTGCAAATGATATTTCAATTTTATCAAATTGACTGATTCTAATTGTTACATATAAACTTTAAAGTTAAAATGTGGATAAACGCATAAAAAATCCACCTTGTCGAATTTAGGGGGGTGCGCCGCTTCCGCCCCCTCTAAACCAGCTCTTGATAACTGCACAATTATGTGTTTTCTGAGGAAAGTAATAATTGAAAATCACTGTAATAAATATTATGATTTTTTTGTTTCAATAGTTTTGGATTAAAATAAAGAATAAATGAATGTATACAAAACTATTTAAGATAAGCACAAAAATGCAGACATCTCTCTAACAAATAAAATATTAAATAAAGTGGGAAGAATGATAAAAATGTATAGAAATAACTTGTAACTAATCTAAAATACATATAGTCGAAACCGGATATTCGAATATCCGGGGATCGGTTTTTATTTCGAGTAAGGCATGTATTCGTATAATCCAAATCACGTCAATTGTTGGAACAAAAGCCCATCACACCCACTTTTTTCATGTAGTAAACGTAATTAATAATGTACACTTTTTAAAATATGTTACGATTAAGTAATAAATGAAAACGACTATAGATAATTAACTTTTATTTTACAACTTCCATCTTCTTATGCATAAATGATTTCGATACAAAGATAATTAATGCATACGTCAATAACAAAGATACATACATACATGTACATTTATCAGGTCTGACTAAATCACAAGCAACAACATTTGCCCGATATCAACGCCGTCTTGAAAAAAGCAATGGATAATTAATATTTGATTTACCAACGTTCATCTTTTATCTGCATATATATGCTTACTTCAATACATATATGAACATTTATCATGAGAGACATTTTTATTGTAAAAAAAATATTTAGCAATTAATCTAAAAATACATACTCATTTAAAAATTTTATAAGGAAGGAGACAATACATATATAAACAAAAGTATAAAAAACAAGAGAGCCATGATGGCCCTAATCGCTCACCTGAGTATTACGTTACCAAAGGAACATCAGTCTTTATCAAAACATTTTAAAATCTGGCCAGTAGCTTTGAAGGAAATGATCCCTGCAATATTTTATCAAATTCTGTCCAGCAGTTTCAGAGGAGATGTCATTTTAAGTTTTCAATATATACATTTAGGGCAAATTAGTCTTGCCCCATGCTGTCATTTTTTATGGATTGGAATAATTTTAGCAACTTTTGTGAAGCTTCACCCAAGGATCATCCTTGCCAAATTTAATCAAATTCTGTCCAGCGGTTTCATAGGAGATGTTGTTTAAAGATTTTACTATACACATATAAGGCAAATTAACCCCGCCCCTGGCAGCCATGTTTTTTTTACGGATCGGATTGATTTTAGCAACTTTTGTGAAGCTTCACCCAAGGATTATCCCTGCCAAATTAAATCAAATTCTGTCCACGGTTTTACCTTGCTTGCTTTCTTTTTTTTTCCTTCCTTCTTCTTTTTTTTTTTTTTTTTTTTTTTTTTTTGGTTTAAACATATCTTATTCCCCAAACATAGTTACAAAGAAAAACATCAGTGCAGCATATACATAATACATATATGAAATGTAAATACGGTACAGGATGTCATAAAGATTTTGATTTTAATACATGTACATGGGGATTTAAACGAAAGCTACCTAAATCTTATAAAGCTTATTTCCCGTTACTATGGCATGCTCTATACATCAAGTGGGAAAAATACTTATTAGCAGACAAATGTTTCTAAGCAAAACAAAATAGGAAAGTCAGGAACATAGAAAGAGAAGAAGAAGAAGTAGATAAATGACATCAGTATAATCTAGATCAAGTTCAACCGAGTGAGCCCTCTGGAAGATTGGTCTGCATACTTTAAATTGATGTCAAATATTATGGAACGCCATGACTGTCTTATGATGTGCACCTGTCTTTATGTTTGGTACATATGCCTTTATGTGCAGTGGTAAACACATTATATGCAGTGATAAAATCGTTATGTTCAGTAGATATGTTCACTTGCATTATCTGCGGTACATCTGACTTTATATGCAGTGCAGATATCATTACATGCAGTTCCTTTGTTATTATGTTCAGTTCATTTTGCTTTATATTCGGTCCATGTGACATTATATGCAGTTGGTTTGTCATTATGTTCACTTCAGTGGCCATTATGTTCGGTGGTTCTAGAGAACATTATATGTGGTTCATGTTTAAATATATCCAACTGAAAATCATTTATATTCAGTAGTTTAGTGGTAGAGCATGCTGTATGTTCGGTTGATTTAAAATTATTTTCAGTTAAGAAGATTTTATATACAGTGCTCATTGCATTATGTTCAGTGCCTTTTTCATTATGATGATGTGGTTGATTAATGCGATATATTTCACGATTTCTGCCGAACATTTACGAATGTAACCAATTGTACGAGATCATTTTATCAGTACACCCATTTTTTTTTTTCAAAATGACTGACAATATTATGGAAGTAATTTTAAAGGGTGTCGGTGCAAGTGATGCTGTTCCGGCATTTGTCCGTGAAAAAATTACACCTGACATAGTGTGTAAGCTTTCAGAACAAGATTTTCTGTTCTTGGGTTTAACAAATCGTTCTAAAATAATGGAACTGCGCACCAAATGCCTTACTTTCGGAAGTAACAGCCAGTCGATAGTAAGAAGGGAGTTTCAGATTCCAAAAATGACTTTAGAATCGCTAATTGAGACAGACTTTTCTGTTAGGGATATAAGCCATATGTTGAATGTATCAGAAAATACCGTTTATCGAACCATGAGAAGGTACAACTTATGCAAGACTGAATTTTCGACAATCACAGATGAAGATTTGGACAAGTTGATCGTGGAAATAACAACGGAATATCCGAATTGTGGACAGATAATTTTGAGAGAAATATTCAATCAGAAGAATATAAAGGTACGGTTAAACTGTATTTCTTATCTAAATATTTTTTTTTCAATACAAGTTTTATTACAGTACAGCCTTTAATAAAAAGGATTTGCTTTAACGGTTTTTATTTTTTATTTTGTCTTTGCTATACATAGATGACAGGGCCGGATCCAGAATTTTTTTTTCAAAAAGGGGGGGGGGGGGGGGGGGGGGCACACAATCTGATTGTGATGTCGGTACTAGGGGGGTCTGGGGGCCTCCCCGGAAAAAATGTTTCTAATGTAATGGAGATGCATTCTGAAGGGTATCTGGAGAGGAAAATTGAGTTCTTTTTAAGGTTGTCACACACATCCATAGATAGGCAAAAAATACTATCAAGTGCCTGGAAACTTGTGGTTGTGGGTTCGAATCCCAGTAGCTGTCAAACTTTTTCTTTCTATTCTACTTGTGGTCACACACGAAAATCTCGATTTTAGCATTTTTTATATAGTTTTATATAGAATAAGAAGTCATCTTGCAATCTGAAAATCAGGAAATTGCTGAAAACTTTTAACCATGTATCTGTATCTCTCGGATCAGGTTTAGAATTATTTTTTTTTGTAATTTGTATAGTTATTTATTGGATAAATTATGCAAAATTTGATAACAAGTATGATACCTGGTATATTGAAGGACTAAAAAAAAATCAAAACCACTCGGTAAAAGTCTTTAATTTGGCAAGATCAACAATAATATATCTACTTCCGTTCAAAGAAAATTCGGGTAAACTTTGAAATATGTCTTTCAGTTATGAAGAGTTAAGCGATATAGGGCGTATTTTGAATATCAAATAATATTAAGAAGAAGAAAAAGAAAAGAAAACAAGAGGGCCATGATGGCCCTGGATCGCTCACCTGATATCATTAGGCTATGTAAAATCAAGTGACCCCTGGGGCAGAGCCAATTTTGACCCCAGGGTCATGATTTGAACAAACTGGGTAGATGTCTATTAGCCCATGTTACATACCAAATATCTAAACTCCAGACCTTGTGGTTTTTGAGAAGAAATTGTTCTAGCTTTTTTCCAAAATAAGTCTATGTAAAATCAAGTGATCCCTGGGGCGGGGCCAATTTTGACCCCAGGGTCATAATTTGAACAATCTTGGTAGAGATATAGAAATGCTACAACCAAATATCTAAACCCAGGCCTTGTGGTTTCTGAGAAAAAGATTTTTTCAAGTTTTTCCTATATTAGCCTATGTAAAATCAGGTGACCCCTGGGGCGGGGCCAAATTTGACCCCAGGGCCATGATTTGAACAATCTTGGTAGTGATCTACTAGACAATGCTGTACACCAAATATCTAAACACAGGCCTTGTGGTTTCTGAGAAGAAGATTTTTCAAGTTTTTCCTATATTAGCCTATGTTATTTCAAGTGACCCCTGGGGCGGGGCCAATTTTGACCCCAGGGCCATAATTTGAACAATCTTGGTAGAGAGTCATAAGATCATGCTACATACCAAAAATCAAAAGGCTAGGCCTTGTGGTTTCGGAGAAGAAGTTTTTTTCAAGTTTTTCCTATATTAGCCTATGTTAAATCAAGTGACCCCTGGGGCGGGGCCAATTTTGACCCCAGGGGCATAATTTGAACAATCTTGGTAGAGAGTCATAAGATCATGCTACATACCAAAAATCAAAGGCTAGGCCTTGTGGTTTGGAGAAAATTTTTAACCCCAGGGCCATAATTTGAACAATCTTGGTAGATAGTCATAAGATCATGCTACATACCAAAAATCAAAAGGCTAGGCCTTGTGGTTTTGGAGAAGAAGATTTTTAAAATTTTCATTTTTAAAATCTATTTTTAGCTCCTGTGACCTAGATTTTTGACCAATCAAAATAATTTTAACAACTTTGGTAAAGGGTCCCATAATGAACATTTCTGTGAAGTTTTATCAAAATCCAATGAGTAGTTTAGAAGGAGATGTTGATTAAAGAAATTGTTGACGACGGACGCACGGACGCACGCCGGACAAAAGGCGATCACAAAAGCTCACCATGAGCACGTTGTGCTCAGGTGAGCTAAAAATAGACCAGTGTATAAAATGGGTTTGGTATGATAAGAATTTATTACACGTTTCAAGTATTTTTAGTTGTTTGTTTGCGGATTGCCATTATTTGTTTATAATCAATAATCAGTAGCAAAATATTTTTCGTAATATTTTTTTTCTAAAAATGATAACTTTAGATAAAACAAGAGGGCCATGATGGCCCCGGATCGCTCACCTGATATCATTAGGCTATGTAAAATCAAGTGACCCCTGGGGCAGAGCCAATTTTGACCCCAGGGTCATGATTTGAACAAACTGGGTAGAGGTCTATTAGCCCATGTTACATATCAAATATCTAAACTCCAGAACTTGTGGTTTTTGAGAAGAAATTTTTCTAGCTTTTTTCCAAAATAAGTCTATGTAAAATCAAGTGATCCCTGGGGCAGGGCCAATTTTCACTAAATATCTAAACACCAGGCCATGTGTTTTCTAGTTTTTTAAAAAGAAGAATTTTCAAGTTATTTCTATATTAGCCTATGTAAAATCAGGTGACCCCAATGGCGGGGCCAAATTTGACCCAATGGTCATGATTTGTAAAAACATTGTAGAGACCCAGTAGACAATGCTACATACCAAATATCTAAACTCCAGGCCTTGTGGTTTCTGAGAAGAAGATTTTTTCAAGTTTTTCCTATCTTAGCCTATGTTAAATCAAGTGACCCCCAGGGCGGGGCCAATTTTGACCCCAGGGCCATAATTTGAACAAACTTGGTAGAGAACCATAAGATGATGCTACATACCAAATATCAAAGCTCTGTGCCTTTTGGTTTCAGAGAAGAAGATTTTTAAAGATTGCAATTTTTAGCTCACCTGAGCACAACTTGCTCATGGTGAGCTTTTGTGATGGTCCACCGTCCGTCGTCAACTTTTTAATTCAAACGACTTCTCCTCCTAAACTACTGGGCAGATTTCAATAAAACTTTACACAAATGACCCTTGGGTGACCCTCTTTCAATTTTGTTCAAATGGTTCCAGTCTGTTGAATAACTAGGTCACAGGAGCTAAAAATAGACAAAAAAATTGCAATCTTTAAAAATCTTCTTCTCTGAAACTAAAAGGCACAGAGCTTTGATATTTGGTATGTAGCATCATCTTATGGTCCTCTACCAAGTTTGTTCAAATTATGGCCCTGGGGTCAAAATTGGCCCCGCCCTTGGGGTTACTTTATTTACATAGGCTTATATAGGGAAAACTTAGAAAAATCTTCTTCTCCGAATCCGTATGGCCTAGAGCTAAGATATATGGCATGAAGCATTGTCTAGTAGATCTCTACTAAGATTGTTCAAAACATGGCCCTGGGGTCAAAATTGGCCCCGCCCCGGGGGTCACTTTATTTACATAGGCTTATATAGGGAAAACTTAGAAAAATCTTCTTCTCCGAAACCGTATGGCCTAGAGCTAAGATATTTGGCATGTAGCATTGTCTAGTGGATCTCTACCAAGATTTTTCAAATCATGGCCCTGGGGTCAAAATTGGCCCCGCCCCGGGGGTCACTTTATTTACATAGGCTTATATAGGGAAAACTTAGAAAAATCTTCTTCTCTGAAACCATATGGCCTAGAGCTTAGATATTTGGCATGTAGCATTGTCTAGTGGATCTCTACCAAGTTTGTTCAAATTTAGGCCCTGGGGTCAAAATTGGCCCCGCCCTGGGGGGTCACTTTCTTTAACATAGGCTTATATAGGAATATATCTAGAAAAAAATTCTTCTCTGGAACCTTATTGCCGGGAGCTTTGATAAATGGCATGTAGCATTGTCTAATGATCTCTACCAAGTTTGTTCAAATAATGGCCCTGGGGTCAAAATTGGCCCCGCCCTGGGGGTTACTTTCTTCAACATAGGCTAATATTAGCAACTGTTTATCAGATCTGAATGATACTGTGTACAATTACTCATCTTAACATGTACATCACATATCAACAAAAAGGAATTGCTTTGTACATTTAGATAATTTTTCAACCATTAAAAAAAACACCTTGTTACCTTGATCTTTAACCTATCTTTTGTAACTTTATGGTGGGACATTTTATCTTTACTCAGGTGAGCGGATTAGAGCCCTAGGGCTCTTGTTTTGTCTATTTTTAGCTCATGTGACCTAGTTATTCAACAGACTGGAACCATTTGAACAAACTTGAAAGAGGGTCACCCAAGGGTCATTTGTGTAAAGTTTTATTGAAATCTGCCCAGTAGTTTAGGAGGAGAAGTTGTTTGAATAAAAAAGTTGACGACGCACGGCGGACGACGGACGCCGGACCATCACAAAAGCTCACCATGAGCTCTTTGTGCTCAGGTGAGCTAAAAATTGTAAAATAAGCCCGGCCCTGACGCCAATGTTTTTTTGCGGATCCGAATAATTTTAGCAATCTTTGTAGTGCTACCCCCAAGGACCATCTGCACCAATTTATTTTGAAATCTGGCCAGTAGTTTAGAAGGAGATGATTTTTAAACTTTCCAAGAATTTTTTTTCTTTTTGTTGCCATGGCAACCAGAGTTCTGCATAGAGCAACTTTATTTGAGTAATTTTTGTAGAGTCCCACCCAAGGACCATTTATACCAAATTTCATTAAATTCTGTCCATTGGTTTTAGAGGAGATGTTTTTTTTAATTTTTCCCTATATAAAAAATGTAAAATAAGCCCGGCCCCTGACGGCAATGTTTTTTTGCGGATCCAAATAATTTTAGCTACCCCTAAGGATCACCTGTACCAATTTATTTTGAAATCTGGCCAGTAGTTTTGAAGGAAATGATTTTTAAACTTTCCAAGATTTTTTTTCTTTTGTTGCCATGGCAACCAGAGTTCTGCAAGGATCATCTGTATTTGAGCAATTTTTGTAGAGTCCCACCCAAGGACCATTTATACCAAGTTTCATCAGATTTTGTCCAGCGGTTTCAGAGGAGATGTCTTTTAAAGCAAATTGTTGACGACCGACGACGGACAAAGGGTGATCCCAATAGCTCACCCTGAGCACTTTGTGCTCTGGTGAGCTAAAAAAAAGAAATGAAACGGGACAGTAAATTTTGTTTGGATTTTGCATACAGGTGTTCGTATCTAGACATACAACACATTTTTTTCTCAGTTCTTCATATTGACCATTCGTGTGTGACTCCCTTAAAGTTAAATAATATATATATACTAAAACTTGAAGGTAGTGGATCTAAGCTTTGAGCGGTATAATGATATTGCTTGGGTCATTTTTTTTACTTTAGCCTATAGCTGTGTAATGTTATGTTATTTACCAATAAGAAAAAAAATCCGTGTTTTATATGGAGCTACCTACAATCTTTTATGCAGCACGCTGTAAAGCTTGCTTGCGAGTTTGAATCCAGCTAGAGAACCTTGTAATATTAAAATTTCATTTCAAAATACCTAAAATAAATAAAATGAAATAAATAAATAAAATGGAAAAGGAAAGAAAATATCATACATAAATAAAAGTAATTGATAAGGCTATTATTTCCTATGCACAATGCAGTAATGAAGTATTACTTTTATATTTTTGTCTTCTATTTAAAAACAACAACATTATTGGATTTAAAATTAAAATGACATTGATTAAACTATCATTGTGCATTTGTTATTTCAAATTTGCTTTTTTCTATTTAAATAGATACTTAAACATTGTAGGAAAGAGAGAGAGGGAGAGAGAGCAATATGGTTATTGTAATGTAAGGAAAAATGTGTCAAGTTTTTTCTTTAATAGATCTAAAAAAAAAAATTAGACGTACCCGCTAAAACCATTAAAACCTGTCGGGCTTTAATCCACATGTGTGACATTCAGGCGCTTAATTGTTATAATATAAACAGTATTAAAGCTGAACGCGTCTGATAGATTCGGATTAAAGCAGTCACAGTCACTATGTGATGTTGCCGACAGCGGATGCTCTATCAGTAGGGGGTCTCGGAAACAGCAGGGGCCTGAACAAGGGGCACACAATGGGGGTTTTCTACAGAGTACAAAAAAGGAACAAACATCACGACAGTTTTATTGAAATATAGCCTAGAAAATTGTATGACCAAGCCAGCGGGGGGGGGGGGGGGGGGAATCCGAGGTGTTTACGAGGTGAAATATATATATGTAGATCTTATAGCGTATCAAACAATTTATCTCTTTATTTTATGCTCAAGTGACAAAATCTGGATATTTTATTTTGATATCAGGGTTCAACATTAACTTTTTCAAACACTAGACCAGTGGGCCAGTAGCCCCGAGGTTTTACTAGACCTGACCCATTTTTAACTGGACCTGACTTTTTATTAAAAAATGTGAACTTTCTGAGCAACACACATAGTACATATATCATTCATTCAGGTAAAAAGAAAGAAACAGAAAAAAAAGCAACATTCACTGAACTTTTTCTTTAATGAGACTAGTTTGTTTCATATTGTTATGATTAAGTGTGACTGTTCTATGCATGAAACTTTTATTTTCACATGTAGACAGATCTCTATAACTGTGTTCATTTAAAATTATAACTGACATGGTTTATAAAAAAATGATCATGTCATTTGGTAACCTGCAAACACCAACAGTCCATAATAAATGTCTCTTAGACTGTTTTAGTAATAAATCATTTAAAAATAAAGTCCTTTAGAGTTTATATTGTTATTGTAAATCTCAACACTTACTGTAACTCACTGCTCAACTCACAATGGGATTTTGCTATTAACTAAAAGTCACCAAGCAAAACTTATAAAAAACAGTCTCTGAACAAACTGGCTACCTTCATAGCCAACACTGGGATAGTATATGGCAATATTTACATCTAAAACAGCACTGATTTCTGCATTGTTTGTCAGCCTTAATTAAGAGTTCACTCAAATTCAAAATCCCTTTTACAGCAAGTTCATTTAGTCTTGAAAATCTGGACGTCTGGCCCTCTCTCCCCCATGCCACCATAGCTCAATTGCTCGTTGTGCATTATAGTCATTCGGATGTGGCCCTGCAATGGATATAGCCATCAGGAAGTTGAGCATTTTCAAGTCTAGACGTGACCTCCAATCAGACTTGATTCTTGCCATAGTGGAAAATCCTCTTTCACATATAGCACTTGACACTGGTATACAAAATATGATTTCAGACAGCATCAAAATGTTTTTGAGGGATTCATAAAGATTTTGGTTAGTAAACATCCTGTTATAGAAATCTGACACACTGATGGTACTGGGCTGTCTCTTCATATGGACCTTCAGAGCTGGCCATTCCGATTGCTTCAGGTGATCAACATCACAGCCCATCCTATGTAGGACAACTGCATAATGGTCACAAAGATCATTTAGGCTATCTTCTCCATAGATGGCAATCTCATCTTCAGTCTGTGGAAGATTTGCATGTTTTTCAGCAACCGATCTGATTCAATATCACCAACTCTGCGTGTGATGTGGTCAATAACCAAATCAATCAAGGTGTCCTGTTTTCTTTTGAACTGCTCCTGTGTCATGGTAGGTCTTCTGAGCTGAACATTTTAAAACCTATGGTCTTCAGTGACAGAGTCAAGGAAGTTTTGAAGATGAACACAATGCCTATGATGAATAGCAGTAAGTCTTAAACATGCGGTTTCCAGAGTCTCACTTGCTTCAGGTAAACCACAACTATCCCTCTGGAATTGCAGGGACAACTCACTGAGGGTGGTCAAAACGTCTCTTAAAAAGTGCATATAGTGCAGAAGATTGTAGTCCTTGAGATGATTTAAGATCAGTCGTGCTCTCCCTTGTACATCAGCAGTACCTGTCCTCCCTTCCAGCGTATTTTCAAAGTGTGCTACAAAGGTAGGGTATTTATTGAGCAGAACATCAAGGCAACGCCTAAGATGTGGCATCCATCTTGTGCCAGAAAGATTCACAGGTTTGGCCATCTTTTCTTCCATGGCATCAGACAGCAGCTGCAGTTCCCTAAGTGCCTTGGCACTACAGTGGTAATGTTTATGCAAGTTCATGAGAACAGATTTAAGATCTGCAAACATTTTACCCTCCCTTTCTTTCATAGCATCAATTGCTCCTAGTTCTAGTCTATGGCTAATGCAGTGTACAGAAAACAGGTGAGGTATTTCATCTTTAAGAAGCTTTGCCACACTATGACGCTTTCCAAGATTAACACTGGCTCCATCTGAACCTGTTGCTATAAGTTTCTCTTGCGATTGCCAGCCAGGCTCTATACTATCCATTGCAGACTCAATTGCACCAAGAATCCCTTCAGCATGTGCATGCTCAACTGCATTTATGCTTACAAATACATTTCGTGGAACTCCTTGCACAACAACTCTGGCATACACTATTTCATTTTCACTGATAGAAACATATGTAGCTCCATCAAACATGATTGAAAAGACATTTGCATTTTTAATTAAATCTACAGATTCATTTTGGATGTCTTTATATATGTAATCCATAAAACGTCTGCAAGCTTGATCCGTTCGGTAACTGTTTGGCAAAACAATCCCATTTTTCTCTTGGAGAGACAGCAAAGCAGGGTACAAAGTGAATGGAAGCTCCTCCTTGGCTACAAAATATGATGTATCGAAACAAACAGTCAACTGAGTTTTTTGATCTTCATTTAGCCTTTGAATAACAACATCCATTGGACCAATCACTCCGGGCTGACATGCTAGAACCCCACTACACCCAGGCTGTGGTTCAGACCCTGAAGACTCAGTAATTATCTCACCCGTATGTGAAGTGTATACTGTACTAGTGGAGGATTTGCCAAATTTAACATCAAACATTTGCTTATTTTTTATATGTAAGGATGACTCATTGTGGCTTTTTAGAGCATCAATTTTAAAATTGTCAGTGCCCTCAACAAATCTTCCGGCTGTTTCGTATTTCCGACAGGGCGAACAAAACATGAGATCGCTTTCTTGATCATATTCAAGCCAGGGGAAATCATCTTTCCATTTCGGACAAAATTGACGTTTACGTTTTTCTTTTTAGCTCACCTGAGCACTTGTGCTCGGGTGAGCTTTTGTGATCGCCTTTTGTCCGTCGTGCGTCGTCCGTCGTCAACAATTGCTTGTGAACACTCTAGAGGCCACAGTTTTGGCCCAATCTTCATGAAACTTGGTCAGGATGTTTGTCTACATGATATCTCGGATGAGTTCGAAATTGGGTCATGTGGGGTCAAAAACTAGGTCACTAGGTCAAACCTTAGAAAAACCTTGTGAACACTCTAGGGGCCACAAATTTGGCCCAATCTTCATGAAACTTCGTCAGGATGTTTGTCTACATGATATCTCGGATGAGTTCGAAATTGGGTCATGTTGGGTCAAAAACTAGGTCACAGGTCAAATCTTAGAAAAACCTTGTGAACACTCTAGAGGCCACAGTTTTGGCCCAATCTTCATAAAATTTGGCCAGGATATTTGTCTACATGATATCTCGGATGAGTTCGAAATTGGGTCATGTGGGGTCAAAAACTAGGTCACCAGGTCAAATCTTAGAAAAACCTTGTAAACACTCTAGAGGCCACAGTTTTGGCCCAATCTTCATAAAATTTGGCAGGATTTTGTCTACATGATATCTCGGATGAGTTCGAATTGGGTATGTGGGTCAAAAACTAGGTCACGAGGTCAAATCTTAGAAAAACCTTGTGAACACTCTACAGGCCACAAATTTGGCCCAATCTTCATGAAACTTGGTCAGGATGTTTGTCTACATGATATCTCGGATGAGTTTGAAATTGGGTTATGTGGGGTCAAAAACTAGGTCACCAGGTCAAATCTTAGAAAAACCTTGTGAACACTCTAGAGGTCACAGTTTTGGCCCAATCTTCATGAAACTTGTCAGGTGTTTGTCTAATGATATCTCGATGAGTTCAATTGGGTCACATGGGGTCGAAAAATTAGGTCACCAGGTCAAATCTAAGAAAAACCTTGTGAACACTCTACAGGCCACAGTTATGGCCCAATCTTCATGAAACTTGGTCAGGATGTTTGTCTACATGATATCTCGGATGAGTTCGATATTGGGTCATGTGGGGTCAAAAACTAGGTCACCAGGTCAAATCTTAGAAAAACATTGTGAACACTCTACAGGCCACAGTTTTAGCCCAATCTTCAATAGATTTGGTCAGGATGTTTGTCTAATTGATATATTGGATGAGTTTGAAAATGAGTCACATGAGGTCAAAAACTAGGTCACCAGGTCAAATCTAAGAAAAACCTTGTGAACACTCTAGAGGCCTACATTTTTGTCCCAGTCTTCATTAAACTTAATATGAATGATGACTGCATGAATTCCCAGTTGAGTGCAAATTCAGGTAGGATCAATATGTAGGTCATTTAGTCAAATGTTAGAAAAACACTTTTAGATGCTAGATTTTTTGTCATTATGCCTAACACAGCCATCTTACTCAGGTGAGCGACACAGGGCCATCTTGGCCCTCTTGTTCATATTTTTCTTTTGTTTCTTGTTTCACCTTTCTTTTATTTGTATTATCTTTAATTTCTTTATCAGACGAAAACCCAAACTTGAAAAGTGACATACTCGATGTATTCGTCTGCTCTGTGTATCATATACATGTATATGTAAACAAACCGGGTACCAGTCAATTCGTAACCTTTCCAATTCGTTACCTACATTTTTGGTCAATTCGTAACCCGTTGTTTAGTCAAAATTAAAAATCTGGTCAATTCGTAACCTATTACACTGGTCAATTCGACACCTCATCTTTTATGTGAGGTATGAGTATCGATACGGTGTCGTAAAATGTTGAAACCAGAGTTTAACTCTAATAGACCAAAACTGTTGTTATATTACGATAAAAATTCAATTTGAATTAAAAAAAAAAAGAAAAAAAGAAGAGAAAAAACGACATTAAAATCCAAAAGTCTAATGTATATTTGAATGATTTTAACAGTTTACTATATGTTAGACATGCTGTGATATGAGATAGTGCAGGTGCCCGCTTGCGACGCATCAACAGCCAATCAAAATGCCGTTCATAAATTAAGTTGCGAGATGCTAAAAATGGGTTTTCCAAACTTGAATGGAAAAAAACATCGGTAATCAATATAAGAATTAAATGTTAGGAGTTAAGAGATCGATTTTTTTTTTATCATTTTTATTCTTACGCGAATGAAAAAATTGTAAATTAAGATAATAAGCTATTACTGGATCTTTTTTAAACTAGACCAGTCGGGCCAGTTACTCGTGGGTTTTGCAAGACCGGACCCACTGTACTAGACAATGTCGTTCGGTCGTAGGTTAATGTCGAACCCTGCGGTGGGAGGCTGAGTGAGTGTTAAAGTTAGCGACATTACCCTCTAGGCCACGGAGGCCCCAACATGCCCATTTACCACTTGTAGAAGGTTTTTTTACCCCCAAATTGGCAATGTACCCCCAAAATTGTAGGGACTCTCTAAATGAAGGGGTACAAAGACAGGAAAATCAGCAATTGTACCCCCAATTCCACAACTCTGTGGGCACCCTGCATCATCAAAATCATCATTTTTGGCCAACTGTCAGCCCCCCACCCCCTAGACTTTTTGGAGCATGACTTGCATTACTTTGGAGACTTTTCTGCCTTACTCTGATGACTTCATGTATAAAAAGAAACAAACAACCAGTTTTTAGTTTTTCATAGATATAACATAGGCAATAACAGAATACTGCCGTGAATAAAGAAAGTTTATCTGGCAAGACCTGTTATTCTATTTATGCTGTCACTTTTTCATTTTAACTCTATAAAGTAATTTATATTATGATTAGAAAATAAATGTTTACCTTAAAACAATCTATTGATTTATCCGATATTTTGTAACACTGTACACGTATGACGTCTCATTGTGTAGTGTGATGTAGTTTGTTTTGAAACCGTGGGAACTTAAAGTAAAAGCAAGTCTTAAATTGCGTCTCACAAATTATTGTTCAGGATATGTAAATTATTATTTGGACTTTGATGCTGTAACCTATAGATAAGATCACGAGTCTGCCAAGTAAAACATTCATCAAAAAGATTCGTTCACAGTCGTTGACGGCCATTTAATTGTAGATCTATTCCCTGAATATCCCATATATATCCTCAAGTATTCAGTTCTCGCCATATTGGTATTCTCTGGCTATTTACACTTACGCAAAATTTGACGTCATGTGTGACGTATTTTGACAGAAAAATCATCGACAATAAACAAAATTTATTGAGCAATGTTTCTAAACCTTTTTTTGATTGAAAATGTTTGGAAATGAGATAAAAATATTCATTTAATAAAGAGGTATCGATTTTCTACCATTTTCACTAATGCTTCTTTTTATGATTTTTTAAACCACTTGTTATATCTACTGATAATACTCAGCAAGCAGACGATCACTTATATAAACCAACATATGTTCTAAAAATAGTGCATGTTTGATTATGAATACACTTCTCAACAATACTATGCATGGAAGTCCTTTAGAGCCATAGCTATTAATTTATTAAAACGATAGTAAAACTTACACTTGATAATTGTAATTCAGCATGCCCATTTATCCTTTGTATAGGTTTTTTATACCCGAAATTGGCCATATACCTCCAAAACTGTAGGGACTCTCTAGTTGAAAGGACACAAAGTTAAGGAAAATTGCTGTTGTAGGGTGGTTTCTGGCGGTATCGCAGGTTCTCTGGTATCGTGGTATTGTCATTTTGTTAGGAAAGACTTTGCCGATCACCACCTAGTGACACCATTTTGTAAACAGGAAGCTACGACTTTAATTAGTTACAAATCTCAGAGGGCACCCTATAATAAAATGGACACTTCTGAGTATGTTAGTGTTTCTTGTTCTCATTTGGATGATTTTATATTTTACAAACCAATCTGTTCTGTGATTAAGAACACAGAACTTCAATGCAACTGTTGTTTATAGATTTTGTCTCTGTATGTGCACCATACTTATGGCAGACTTATTTTCAGTACATTGTCGAGAACTCAAGACGTTATTTTGGAAATAATTTTTTGACTGTTGTTGGATTTTGACAGTTATTTTTTAAATTTATTTTTAATTACCACTGATAATTTATGACATATGAAGGGAAGATAGGGATGCATTTGATGATATATTTAATATAAAAGTGCGGGATCGTTTTGGTATTTTTTTTGCAATAACTTCTTATGGTGTCGAGAACTGGATAATCAATGATAGTACAAATAAATGCAATGCAACAGCTTGTTTACAGAAACAAAACGTCCCGGCACCCTATTAAAATGCAAGAATGCAAGAAGTTTATAAATTTACTAACCTGCAAACACGCTACTATAGGCGCCATCACTAGACTCGTGCGATTTTTTATTCACTACTCACTAGTTCGCGCATTTTAATTCTTTCTCCGATCGTCTGTATCCCCAAACGCATTAGCTGTTCATCAGTTAAACTATTAAACACACTGTCATCCATATGTTCGTCCTTAAAATTCTGATAAAGTGCTGGAATTCCCAGTTCTTCAAGTGCACTCGTTTAATTTTATCAGACGACATGTTTTACGAGACGGCGTAACTGGTAACTATACTCGTATAATTGATCCGCATTCGGTTAACAACGGACATCTTCGGGATATTCCGTTAGCATTTTAACCACATCATCATAATGAAGAAAGCACTGAACATAATGCAATAAGCACTGCATATAAAGTCATGTGAACTGAAAATAATACAAAATCAACAGAACATAAAGCGCTTTTTACCGCTGAACACAAAGTTGAAATCACTGCACATTAATACTTTTCAACTGCATGTATTAAGGGACGAACTGCATATAATGATATCTGACTCATTAAAGTCAGATGTACCGAGATAATGGCAAGACATAATTACATTTCTACTGAACATAACGATTTTACCACTGCATATAAAGTGTTAACCACTGCACATAAAGGCATATGTACCAAACATAAAGACAGGTGCACATTATAAGGTTCCATAAAATTCAAGATCAAGGCTAGTTGTAATAATATCTGCATCAATCAAACATACCACTCATAGTGAACCGTTTGAGGCAGTTGAAAAACGTGCACTGTGTGCTAATAAACTTTTGTACAGACGCAAATATAAACGAGTTTTCCTCCGCTGATAAAGATTGATCACCATGTAGTAATGTATTCAACTGAATATTAGAATCACGTAGGTCATTTAATAAAATTAAACGAGGCTGAGCGTAGTATATATACTCAAAGAAGAAGTGATTTTCATTTTCTATTTCTCCACATCTACAGAAAGGGTTGGGTACAAGACCCCTTGAATACAGATGTTGATTAAGTAGGCTACAACCAGTGCGAAGGAGTGTATGAAACATTTGAATGCGTCTTGATCCTTGGTAATAATAAACTGGAACGCTTTGTCTGTCAGAGTTTAGGAATCTTTTGAAACAGTGTTCCATTCACGAACTGCTGTAGGTAGAAATGAATTATAATAGTTGTTCGAGCGTGTACGCATCTTATATATTGATTATTTCTAAGTTGATATCTAGAGTTGGTGATGATACTTAGTACTAACGAGGACTGGTAACTTGGCGTTAAGCTAGAATAGAACAAGACGATGTTTCTTTCGTCGATTAGATAAGGAGTCCCATGCAGTTTCATGTTGTAGTTTGTTAAGTGATACTGATTTGGTTGCATCAGTGACAATTCTTGCACATTCATTTCGAATTTTATCTATTTGCACATTTATCTAACCGCTAATATTCCTTAGCACAACAGTTACCCCAAACAACATCAGTATATTCTAAAATAGGTCTGATAAATGATACGTAAACTACTTCAAGCGATTTTCTATCTAAAATGAATTTCAACTTACGCAATACATCGACTTTTTCCACGTTTTGGCTGTAATACAATTAATATGTGAAAGCCAGTCATGAGAGAGGATAAAACCAAGGTGTTTGTGTTTTGTGACTTCTGAAATTTTCTGACCAAACATGAAAAGAGGTGGTTTTTTTTGTTTATTTTTTTTGCTTTCTACTAATTATAAGTCATTCTGACTTTAAGGGATTGAATTCAGCAAATAAGTTAATATTAGGTCTGATATCATTTACGATATCGTTTATGTATTTCAGGAAAAGTAATGGACCGAGGATCGAACCATGGGGAACACCCACATTAATTTCTAACTAGTTTGAAGTTGTACTTGAAATAACTACACGCTGCCCCCTATTAGATAAATAATTAACAAACCAAGAAAGGAGAGGATCAGTGATTCCTGCGGCCTTTAATTTTACAATAAGACCTCTGTACCAAACTTTATCAAATGCTTTGCTGACATCAAAGAAAACTACTCTAATTTCACGCCCACCATCTGAAGCATTACTAAATTTATTACTGAGGAAAGTTAGCTGGTTAACTGTAGAATCACCCGGTAAAAAACAGATTGAGCTGGTGTAAAGAAACAGGTGTCATGTAATTGATTAAATACATATTTATACACAAGGCGCTCAAAAACCTTTTGGTATTGATGAGTCACCTTTCTTAAAGATTGTTGTAACGTTTGCCACCTTCCAAATGTCAGGCATTTTGCAACATTCTAGTGATGAATTGAACAATTAACACAGGGGTTCAGAAAGCTCACGAGCAACTTCAAACAATATCTTATTACTTATTCCATCTGGTCCTGAAGCTTTATTGACATCTAAGTTTTTTAGGACATTGTATACTTCATTTGGAGTGAATTTAATGATTGATAAACTACGGGCACAATGATTCGATATCTTAGGAGTCTCAGTTTTATCGTCAATAATAGTTTGACTTTAAAAGAATTTGTTAAGTATATCTGTTTTTTCTTCATCATTACTAGTTAATGAATTAGTAGTAGGGTCCAAGAGCGGTGGAATAGAGTTATCTGGATTTCCTAAAGTAAGTGTTTTTAGTTTTTCCACCAATCTTTGGAAATGGGATGTCCACATTTGAGTTTGTTGCTCATTTTAGTAATATAATCATCTTTTGCTTTCCTTATGAGTGTTATTGTTTGATTTCTTATTCCTCTAAATTTATGCCAATAGTACGTTGAATTAGTGAGTTTAGTCTTTTTATATAATTGTTTACGTTTCTGTATATTTAGTTTCATGATTGATGTCACCCATGGGATATCATTAGTTACGATGTCGAAACGTCTTGTGGTGAATCCTTCGGGCTAGCGAGACACAAGGTAGTAACATTACTTCTAGGATATCATTAGATCTTATGTTAACAGTTTTATTAGGTATATGTTTCTTCGCAATATTTAAGAGCATTGATGAGAAATTGCTAGCATATGTGTCAATGTCAATATTTATATGAGAATCCCAATCTGTAAGAGCTATTTCATGCCTTAATGCGGCGTAGTTACCTTGTTCATACCTCCATATAAAGCGCTTATAGCAAGGCATTTTAGGTTAAGTAAAGTTACAAATTACATACACTGGACAGTGGTAGCGCAAGTTGTTCGAGAACACCAGATTTAACAACACGATTGGGATTTGAAACAAATATAAAATCGATTAGACTTTCAGAATGTTCAGTGAAATGTTTTGGATCAGATATTACATGATGAAAGCAAAAGTAAATTAACCTTACGACATGTCTGTTCACTCATTACGTATAGGTTAGTGTTTTTTTAGTAAGCATTAATGAAATTAAATCGGTCTGGCGCGGCGCAGCCGCGCGACCGATTTAATGGAATTAATGCTTACTAAATAACACTAACCTACTTAGTGTTTGAAATTATGTTTTGCAACTTAACGCAGTCTCACATTCCAAATATAGTATTAATTTTTGTGACTCCGCCCTATCCACGTGTTCCCAGCGTGAATTACATCACGTGACATGTAACATGTTATGTCAAAGGTCAAAGCGTCGCTCTAGCTGTGTAATTTTTAGACCTGTTCCCGGCGTGACATGTAACATGATATGTCAAAGGTCAAGCGTTGCTCTAGCTGTGTAGAGCTACGCTCTGGGAGGCTGAAACCGGACCCCGACTTATATAAATTATTATACTGTTTAGAAAGGTTCCTTTATTTGCACCTATATATATGTTATTTTGTGTTTTGCAATTGGACATTATTATTTTTTTCCGTTTTAGTAACCTTTGTTTGTTAGCCTTCTTTTCATCTCTTCTCATTATTTATTTATATTTTTCAGTTATTTTTTTTTTTTAAAAAATGCTTTATTTTCAAAAATTTAATCAGATATTTACTTAATTGCTTTGTCTAGTGATTAGTTTTATTTTGCCTATTCTATGTAAGCATATGTAGACATTGAAATTATACAAATACTTTCAAGGAGATGGCCGATACTAATGTTGTTAGAACTTTTGGTCAGACCCTTTTGCTTATTTTCTAAAATCTTGAATGTTGTATCATTATTATCTACGGCAATAAAATATGTCCAAACTAAACTAAATGGAAGGGTAGAGTTCTTTTGTTATTTTGGATAAATCAGATTGCTGGTTCACTATTGATATTTTGCTTTTCTTTTATATCGATTTTCATGCGTCCCCATCAGAAAACCCTGTAACACATTACACACGCGTGATATTGGTAAACACATAAAGCTCCGCCTCCCGACACACCTTGCCGCACATGCGCACTGAAGGTGCTTGAAGCTGGTTTAAACTGATCAGCTGATTTAACGGAATAGTGTTTAGTGACAAGTTTATGCCGATTAAATGAATTAAACGGAGACAAAAATTTGAAAAATGGAATGATCTCATTGGGCAAAATATAATTTCAAACACTAAATGAGTTTTCAATCAGTTCAATGTATGAAGAATTCGGTCTGTAATGGTCTGTAAAATGTCCCTATCAACACATGCTTATTCCATGACGTGACACTCTTCTTTTCTTATAATAACGGCGTCTATTAGATATAAGAAGCAACTTTTAATGATTAATGAAGAAAATAACACTGTTAAATCCATTAAATTCGAGTTGAACTATCTCACACGTGTACATGTTCAGTAAACCGGATGTAAGAAAGGCGGGGGGGGGGGGGGGGGGGGGGGGCTTAAGAATAGCCCGGGACCTGTATTTTAAAATCAGGTTATACTTTTTAAAAATATATATGTCGTTTTTAAGAATAGAAGTAAAATCAGTTTAGGGGATTGAACGTTATTTATTCATTTTTTTTTCTCTTATTGTCTTTTCTACTTCTTCTTTTTTCCCCCTTTTTTTGTCACCTTGTAGATTGATCGAAAATGTTTTATATGAAGCCACATCCTCTTGGAATTGGAGCTTGAGAGAAATGTGTTGTTTAAACAAACATATATATATATAAAAATAATATATAAAAAAAGGGTTTATGCCTGACATGTGTTGTATTTATGAAATAGTTTAAAATGATTTGTGTATTGATAAATGATATTTATATATTTATATATGTATATGAAATGATGATGTACTTTGTACAAATCTAAATAAAATTTTCTGTCTGTCTGTCTGTCTTATTACTGTTCAGGGTAAGTTCAATCAAAAGTCCTTCAAGGCCTATGATTTCTAAATCATGCCTGCGTTTAAAACAAAGATGATTTTTTTACGTATATAGCTACACCACCATGATTGTCATCAGGTCTCTCAAGTCGTTCTGGTTTATAAGATTGCAAAAGAATGTCATCTGAACTGATCGAACCACTGAGCCATGTTTCTGAAAATGCAATTATATATTTACGGTTACAAAATTTGAATCAGCAGAATGTGTATTCAATAAGGGGCGTTGTAAAAGTTAACCAGAGAGAGAGAAAGCTAGGGATAGAGATTTTGTATGCTGCATTTTGGTTGCGATCTGCATTTCCACTAACATAAGATAAAATTCCGAATTACTCCTTAAAAATGTCATGGAAATGACTTTTTTTAAATCTTTTCCTCTCATAATTTACATTATTTTTGCACATCAAGATAATTGTTAAAATGGGAATAATTTAAATGCATGCACTTTCTCTCTCTCTCCCTCTTTCTTTATGTTTCACTTAACTGATCGACATATCTTTTTCTCTTTCCAAGACAGAAAGATTAACACTGCAGATAATAAATAAATGTGTACGGAAGCACCGAGGGGACATGGTGTTTTTCTTAGTTATTATCTCGAGGCCACGAAAAAAGAAAAAACAATAACAAAAAACAGTTCTCGCTATATCGCGGCCACGAGTTAGCTAGCCAATCAGATCGTGAGTATGGATGTAATCTAACGATTTGATTGGTCAGCTAATTTTTGGCCACGAGATAGCTATGACGAGTTAGCTAGCCAATTAAATCGTTTGATTATCTCGTTATTAGCGAGAAATGTTGTTTTTTTTTAAGTTATAAGCAAAATCGCGAACATACGATGACGAAAACGCAAAAGTACGATGACGAAAATCGAAAAAAAGACTGGCGAAAACGCGAAATCACGATGACGAAAACGCGGTATTATATGGCACTTTCATCATCGTGTTTTCGCATTTTTGTACTTTCGCGTTTTATTTGCATTTTCGTCATCGCGTTTTCGTCATCGTATTTTCGCGTCTTCGTTATCGTACTTTCGCGATTTTGCTTTTTCGCGTTTTCGTCATCTTACTATCGTGATTTCATTTATTTCGCGTCTTAGATTATTTCCTTTACTCGCGATGGCCCTAAAAGAATTCCAAAACCCTGCTGTCGTCATTCTGCGATCATGTTGTATGCTATAATATTTCGTCTAAGTTGCAACCATCTTTCTCTCTAATATTAGTATCTAAATAGCGCCGACCATTACAAGATGCACTATATCTGTCTCAAGTTGACATCGTCTCCAAATGACTGAAATACTGTCGGTGGAACGTTAAATCCAATAAGCAAACAAACAAAGCTTACCCGAATTTTTTACGAAGTTGCAATATTTTTACCGAGTGGTTTTGATTTTTCTTAGTCCTTCAATATACTAGGTACCATATTTGTTACTAAACTTAGCATGATATATATATATATATATATATATATATATATATATATATATATATATATATATATAACACCTGACCTGAGTGATGATACAGATATAAGGACCAAAAAGAAGAATAGAAAGAAAAAGTTTGACGTTGCTGGGATTCGAATTCACAACCCCAGATTGTAGATTGTTTGCTTATGTTTTCTCTATATACTTTGAAAGGTAATCAGCTGTGTCCGATTTTCATTTTTTAATGTGCAAAAGAAATGTTAAGTTTTTCTCCATTCAGATGTAAGTAGAGACTGGGAAAATGTTGACTTTCAACGCGAAATCGGGGCTTCTTGAAGATCATACAAAAGCAAGAGGGAAAGCCACTGTTCTTACAAATATTTGCAGTAAACTAAAGTATTCCCCGTTACACCATTCCATTTATCTTGTATCCAACTGTTATACCCGCTAAGGTTTTAAATGATTAAAAAGCACGGTCGATTATTAAATATTTTCCTATCGTTCTTGTCTATAGGTGTCTTATTTGTGCAACAGATTTCTAGATAGACTGTACACGTAACCTAACTGTAGGGTATTCAATTCCTCTTTTTCAGATCGCAGTCGTTAATTGACAGTACATTCACAAATCTATTATCAGCGTCATTTAAAGAGCGTTTGTGGCCGTCTCTATGCACTTCTGTCAAGGTAAGATTCATTCTTTACAATTTGAATTCACAATAATGTCTTGATTCAAGCCTTATGATTTATACGAAACTTGTTATGTATTCGTTCAATTGGTATATCCATTCATTTACAAAAAGAGTGTTGAACGTGAAGGACTGTAGTAAGGTTGGTTGTCTTGAGGATAAAAAGGGGAAACACGATGAAGACATTTGGAGGATCATAATACTGTCTTAGACTTCAAGGTATTTAAAAAATATCCAACTTTTAGTTAAGGTATAATATTTGTCAGTCTTATAGAGGATTTTGTATTTTGATTTGGATTTGGGGCTGAATAGTCTTAACTGTCTCTCATATTAAGATCTTAATATTCTTGGTTCTATCTCCCATATTAGAGACTGAATAGTCTTGTTATCATTGGGAGTTTTGTTTCTTGTTTCTCTCTATTAGGGGCCCCATATTAAGGGCTGAATAGTCTTGATACTCTCTATCTCTCATACAATGGACTGAATAATCTTGACTTTCTCTCTCTCTCTCTCTCTCTCTCTCGTATAAGTAGCTGAATAGTCTAGGTTCTGTCTCTCAAATTAGGAACTTTATAGTTTTGACTTTCTCTCTCTCTCTCTCTCTCTATAAGGAATTAAGTATTGACTCTCTTTATCATATAATGGACGGAAAGTCTTGACTCTCTCTCATTAAAGGGCTGAATAGTCTTTTCTCGCTCTCTCTCTCTCTCTCTCTCTCTCAAATATAATTGACGGAAAGTCTTGACACTCTCTCATTAAGGGGCTGAATAGTCTTGGCTCTCTCTCTCTCTCTCTATATTAGGGGCTGAATAGTCTTCTCTCTCTCTCTCTCTCTCTCTCTCTCTCTCTCATATTAGGGGCTGAATAGTCTTGCCCCTCTCTCTCTCTCTCTCATATTAGGGGCTGAATATTCTTGATTCTCTTTCTCATATAATGGGCTGAATAGTCTTGATTCTCTTTCTCATATAAGGAACTGAATAGTCTTGATTCTCTTTCTCATATTAGGGGCTGAATATTCTTGATTTATCTCTCATATTAATTGATTCTCTCTCTCATATAATAATTAATTCACAGTCCGTTCATTTTCGTGTGTGTTTGTTGTGATCATCGCAATTTACTGTCAGTATCGGTCGAATAATAAGAGGCTCGCTTAATAACATGTTAATGAATTTAATATGAAATTCATTATAAACCGTTCATTCTGTCTATTTTTAAATTTTCTTTGTTATTTTTCCTCTCTAAGGGTTCAATTATCATTTTATTCCTTTCGTATATTGATAACTGTCGTTCAGCAGTTTTAGTGTAAACAATTAATAAACTCCAAAACAGTTTAATTACGCTAAAAATAACTTTTATGACATAAATATATAATTTTATATGTATACAATTGTACATGTATATGTATCAAATGCCAGTCTCGTATATAACAATCTAGATAACCTATAATAAAAGTATTAAATTTCAGCTTCTGTAGAATAGTGGTGCCTTTTTAACTATCGGTTTCCTTTTAAAATTTCAATAATATAAATGTGGTTCATGTCTATTGATCGTGCATGGGTATAAATTTCCGTCCCTTGGAGAGTCTCGAAAATAAGTGGATCATTTATCAGTTTGGTTGTCATTTTTTATGATAATGGCGACTAAGGGACAACCTTTAATTACCATACCTTGGTGCGGATATTTTTTGTAATATCTATTATTCATTGAGATCTGTTTAAAGATTTGAGAATTCACATTAACTACCTATAGAATTTCAGTCACCTATAATAAACAGCAAACTTGTTTATGCCTTAAGCTTAATTAATTAAAGGGTCAAATCCATGCAACATGTTTAGAGACCGCTTAGTCCAAGGGACCGTTAAATAAATTCGTCCTCTATAATTTAAATAAACGTTGTGAACTAAAACAGGTGGCCGATAAATGGAGGTCAAATATATAGAAATTTTTTACCAAAAACCGTGTAACTTAAAATGGTGACCATTAAATAGAGATGAAATGTATAACAAAATTCCAGCTTTGGAATAATAACTGTCCACTAAAACAGATGGACTCCTAATACAGGCAACGAAACTAGACATGGGGATGGAACATGGCACTGAAGCGACATAATTCCTGACCTTGTAGCTAAATGCAGACAGTGGTGTCCAAACATGGAAAAAGCTCAGTACATGTATATGGGTCATAAATGGGACTGATGCCTATATGCAGTTAAAATTGTGAAAATTCGGCTAAACTTTGAAATATGTCTCTCAGTTATGTAGATTTTAGCGATATGGCCTATTTTGAATATCAAAACCAAAAGAAAAATAAAATAAAAAATATTAGGCCAGTGTGTAAAATGTGTTTGGTATGGTAGGTATTTATTACATATTTCAAGTATTTTTAGTTGAAATAATCAGGGTTTGTTTGCCAAATGCTTAGTAATATTAAAATTTCATTTCAATATACCTATAAAAATGAAAAAATAAAATGAAAAAGGAAAGAAAATATTGTACATAAATTAAAGTAATTGATAAAGTTATTATTCTATTGGTTTATATTCTTATTAGATTTGAAATACATTGATTAAACTATTCTTGTGCATTTGTTATTTCAAATTTGCTTTTTTTCATTTAAACAGATGCTCCTGTAAATCTTAAAAATTGTAGGAAAGAGAGTGGGGCAATGTGCTTATTATAATTTTATCAAAGGAAAATGTGGCAAGATTTTTCTTTAATTAATACAAAAAATGGACATACCCGGTATTTAAACATTAAACAAACTGTCGGGCTTTAATCTACACCTGTGACATTCAGGCGCTTAATTGTTATATACAAAGTATAAAGCTGAAAGCGTCTGACCGAATCGGATTAAAGTTGTGATGTTGCCATGTGATAATGAATGCTCTATCAGTAGGGGTTCTCGAAAACAGCAGGGGCCTGGTGACTGGCCGGGTGAGGAACAAGGGGCACACAAAGGGGATTTCCACTATAGGGCAAAAAAATTAACCAAATTCACAATTTCACCGAAATGTAGCCTAGAAATTGGTATGACATGACAGCTGGTATCACAGCGGGGGGGGGGGGACATGTGTCCCCTGTGCCCCCCCCCCCCCGGTGATTCCGGGCCTGTGTTACTTATTACATATGTACAGTGGCGTAAAGGGGACATGGAAGATATTTAGGATACTCTGACTGTATATGGACAAAAAGAACAACATATGCCACCACCATGGACACTCGCTTATTAACTGGTTGAAACATGGATTGATATCATGAAATAATTAAAAATTAACATACAATCAGATAATGAGTACATGCACATTCTTCTAGACAAATATATTTCCCTTCAGGTTGAAAAACATTTGGGAATATGTAATTCCAATTAAATAGAATGGCTCCATTTGGGTATAGTAACTTTCTTAAAATTTCTCAAATAAAAAAAAGATAAAGAGGTCTAAACTGCATGTATCACTTGGTCCACTGCCTTGTCCATTGTTAGAAGTATGATCAGTTTGATCCATTGAAAAACTTAGCATTTGCGTAATAAGAGTTTTAGGCATGCCATAAAATATTAAAGCAAACTAAGACAATAGAAGCCATTGACGTAATGTCAGTTGAATTCTACAGATTAACATTATCACTGCAATTTACACTAAGTTGCTATATCTTTTGTTTTGATATACAGTACTCTTAATAATTTGATTAAAAGTGCCAAATAGTCATACCTTTTATGACTTTATTTATATTCATTTATACCACGAAATTCAATAATTTATCCAAAATATACTTAGCATATTAATTCTCAAACTTGTGTAATGTTTGTTATATGAAAACCTCATATTATTTTATTGTTCTGATAATGACATTATGCATGTTGTTTCCTTTTGTAAACTTTAATAAACGTTTCATTTTACTAGTATTTTCTTCATCAGAGGTTTGATTTTAATCCTACAACCTTTAACATCGCTAGTGACATACCAAAGTATCTGGTACTTAGTATGGACTGGTTGGCTCGGTGTCAGTATAATGCGACTGGGTATGGTATCATACCACATGTCTACATTGAGATACTGAAGTGTGACAACTCTCATGTAGATATAGTTTCCAAAAGACTGAAATACTGTCAGCCGGGGCCACTGGTGCCAAGAGGGTAAAGTCGCTAACTTTAACACTCATTCAGCCCCTCACCGTGTGGGTTCGAATCCCGGCAGGGTCATTCGGATTTTCATGTGAGAAAGCCTTCCAGCTGGCATGCAGTAGGTCGGTTGTTCTACCCGGATGCCTCCGTACATTCGGGGTCTTCCTCCACCTGTAATAAGCTGAACGTCGCTATATGACTGAAATACTGTCGAAGTGACGGTAAACTCAAATAGTCAAGTCATAGTCAAGTCTGAAATACAGTCGGTGGGGTGTTAAACCCAACAAACAAACAACAACTGAAGGTTAGTTTAATAAATACAATTTCATCTACCATTTCAGTTAGATATTTTCATTTTGATTTCTTATTTTGCGTTTACATGTCTCAACATTTAACGACATTTTGTTTAAAATAAAGATTATATATTTTTTAACAACAGAAAAGTTCTGTAATTTAAAGTTGACTTAGGTTAGTGCGACGAGACCCAAATCTATAAATAGCACCCTATGTTAGCAGCGTCTTTTCGTCCCTTTTTATTTTTATAGTTCGTGTAAGCTGTTCAGTCGCTGTATTTTGCATTTTAAATTGTCTGTCGTCCTGAGGGCCAAATCAAAAGTAAGCATGATATCCATTTCTTGAGGGCTTTCCGGTAATTAAAGCACCGAAGGCACTGAATTTGTTTGTGTCTCAACTGGAAGATTGTTTGACGAGCTGCAGATATGCAGGGTAACTTAGTTTTTGCCAGATACCAAACTTATATTTAAAATATTAACGAGTGTTGTTTTAAATTTGTTACCTATTGATTTATATATACATATTTGATATAAATCTTATAAACTGTAGGCTATAGAAATAAGGAGAGTAACAGTGTTGATGTGCTAATTGTTAACAGTCCATTGAAACAAATGGTGCGTTCATCTTTAATTTCTTACAATGACCTTGTTAACGCAAAGTTAAAGCGGTTTTTGTATTTTGTCAGTTTCTTGAAAATTTGACATCCGTTTATGAAATTTACTTTGATAAACAAAAGAAATGCGACAATAGTGTTCTCTCAGCGCTATCAGCCCTTTGATTTGAACTCTCAGTATCTTATATAACCGAGCGACGGCAAAGTCTCTATTTTATAGATGCAAATATGTATCAGTGGCTCGCTCCTAAGCAACTTCGGTAAGCAGATATACAAGTATCGGCCATTCTAAAATGCATAAAATAACCCCTGGAGGTATCTGAGGTCGTTAGCTTGATGTGATAAATAGTAAGTTACACGGATTTGAAACGGAATTTAAGCTTTCTGTATGGATCATTGTAACACCACTAAATGACGGAAAACTATCCATCTAAATTCAAATATACCTACGACCAACCTTTGCATGAAAAGAAATTATATTCCTCCGCGTGAGTTACGCAACATCATAGAGAAATTAGTTCTTTCGTTTTATGCCACACACAGTTATTGTATTCCTTGGATATTTATTTTCTTTTACTCAAAATTGAGTTTTCAACACTTTAGCTGAATCTCAGCATACCTGTGTTGTAGAATTTTGTTCAATCGTTCGATCATTCATACAAAATTGAGAGGATATTCTCAGAATGTAGGTACCACAGTTGTGCACAACTAAAAACAACAGCACATGGAAACTTTGCGATATAATCTGCTAGTGTTACGCCAAGTGTTGGGGGTTTAAGTTCAAGGTACTTATTGAAGTAGTTATTAGTTCGGAGGGCCCAATTCTCTATATTTAAAACCTCTTCATTTTGTATGAATGATCAAACGATTGAAAAATATTCTACAACACAGGTAGGCTGAGATTCAGCCAGAGTGTTGAAAACTCAATTTTGAGTGAAAAAAATAGATAGTTACGGGAAACAATAATTGTCTGTAGCATAAAAACACAAAAGAACTATTTTCCCTGTGATGTTGCGTTTTTTTTTTCAATTAACCATGAGGGGGAGTATATAGTTTCTTACGATGCAAAGGTGGTTAGTGCCTGAATTTGGATGGAAGATGTGCAGGTTTTGGTTATTTAATGGGGTTACAATAGTCCATACAGAATATTAGAAAGCTGAATTCTTATACAAATCCACATAACTTACTAATAATCACATCAAGATACATCGAGATACCTCCAGGCGTTATTTGTTGGTCTATGGAATGGCTGATTTGCATTTATAAATAGAAACTGTGCCGTCACTTGGTAGTACAAATCAAAGCGCTGATAGTGCTAAGAGAGCAATACTGTCTCATTTCTTTTTTTGTATTAAAAATTTTAAAAATGGGAGTAGTAATGTTCAGACAATCCTGGAGATCGGTTGCAGCAGATGCAGCCATGAAAGCACGCTATGACGTCATTTATTAGGACAATGGCCTATTGTTTAGGGTATGACATAATCCCCGACCTCACCCCTTTAACGAGGTCACGTGACATTCTTGAAAAACCGCAATATTTATTTTTAATTGTCTCCCTAAACAATGAATAATAATGACCTATTGTTTCGGGTATGATATAATCCCCGACCCACCCCTTAAACGAGGTCACGCGTCTATCATTTTCGAGGATAAGTAAACCGCAATATTTATTCTTTTGTAATATCGTATTGTTATTCAGGACAATTAATCAACTACGTCATTAACCGCAAAAACGCGACTGAAACAATGAAATCGGACTGCAGCCCCTACCGCTCCCTTAAACGAGGTCATGTGATTCCAACCCCACCCCTTTAACGATGTCGGGCGGCTATTGTTTTCGGGAATGAAAAAAACCGCAATATTTATTCGTATATAATATCTTATTGTTATTCGGGACAATTAATGAACTACGTCATCGATTTCGCTATTGTCGATTGAGCGACGTTAAATAATGAGTATTGTCTCTTCCAATAGTAACGTATTTACTTTCTGAACAATTAAACAACGCTACCCGGAATACCTCGCGCCGTATAACGGACACATTCCCACGCGTCGAGAGAAGATTCCTTCATCATTAATTAACGGTAACTGACCACTTAAACATTTCTGTAAGCACAATCTACACCCGTAACACCCGTATCGATCGGCTATCACCTATTATTGACCTAAGGCCTTACGAAGTAATTAATTAGAAATAAAAAAACAACAACTAGAAACCGGAGAGAGGAGCAGCAGTGACTAAGAATCATAACTCTACCTGGTCCAAGTTTTAATTACCTTCCTTTTTTTGTTTGTTTTTAGTTTTCAATTTTAGTCGGGAGCATAACTTATACACTATTTAAAGTATATTGACTGGAAACTTTAAATATAAATAAATTGTGAGATCCGGAAGTGCAATAACCAAAAATCGTAACACTACCTTGATTAATTTTCTAATTATCTCCCCTTATTAAATGTTACAATGAATTTCTCTCCAGATAATAACTTATTTACTATCTACTTGAATAATTTTTTGTTGGGAGCAAAACTCATGAATAAAACATTTTAAGGACTAGAAACTTGAAACATAATATGATAGCAAGTTGAAGCAGTGCAGCTACTATTTTAAAATTATCTCCCTTTATTTTTCTATTGCATTCTCAGAAAGGGGTATAGTGTTTTCCGAACACATCTTGTTATGTTTATAATTTCATATCACTCACTCACTCACTCACTCACTCACTCACTCACTCACTCACTCACTCACTCACTCACTCACTCACTCACTCACTCACTCACTCACTCACTCACTCACTCACTCACTCACTCACTCACTCACTTACTCACTCACTCACTCAATCACTCACTTACTCACTCATTTACTCACTTACTCACTCATTTACTCATTCAATAACTCACTCAATTACTCATTTACTCATTCAATTACTCATTTACTCACTCACCCACTCATTCATTTACTCACTCAATTACTCAATTACTCATTTACTCACTCACTAACTCACTCATTTACTCACTCAATTACTGAGTGAGTAAATGAGTAACTGAGTGAGTAACTGAGTAAATGAGTAATTGGATAAGTGAGTGAGTAAATGAGTGAGTGAGTAATTGAGTGAGTAAATGAGTAATTGAGTGAGTAACTGAGTAAATGAGTGAGTAAGTGAGTGAGTAAATGAGAAATTGAGTGAGTAAATGAGTAAATGAGTGAGTAAATGAGTGAGTAAGTGAGTAATAGAGTGAGTAAGTGAGTGAGTAAATGAGTGAGTAACTGAGTAATAGAGTGAGTAAGTGAGTGAGTAAATGAGTAAGTGAGTCAGTGAGTAATAGAGTTTGAAAGTGAGTGAGTAAATGAGTAATTGAGTGAGTAAATGAGTTAGTGAGTGAGTGAGTGAGTAAATGAGTAAATGAATGAGTAAATGAGTAATTGAGTGAGTAATTGAATGAGTAAATGAGTGAGTGAGTGAGTGAGTAAATGAGTGAGTAAGTGAGTGATTGAGTGAGTAATTGGGTGAGTGAGTGAGTGAGTGAGTGAGTGAGTGAGTGAGTGAGTGAGTGAGTGAGTGAGTGATATGAAATTATAAACATAACAAGATGTGTTCGGAAAACACTATACCCCTTTCTGAGAATGCAATAGAAAAATAAAGGGAGATAATTTTAAAATAGTAGCTGCACTGCTTCAACTTGCTATCATATTATGTTTCAAGTTTCTAGTCCTTAAAATGTTTTATTCATGAGTTTTGCTCCCAACAAAAAATTATTCAAGTAGATAGTAAATAAGTTATTATCTGGAGAGAAATTCATTGTAACATTTAATAAGGGGAGATAATTAGAAAATTAATCAAGGTAGTGTTACGATTTTTGGTTATTGCACTTCCGGATCTCACAATTTATTTATATTTAAAGTTTCCAGTCAATATACTTTAAATAGTTTATAAGTTATGCTCCCGACTAAAATTGAAAACTAAAAACCAAACAAAAAAGGAAGGTAATTAAAACTTGGACCAGGTAGAGTTATGGTTCTTAGTCACTGCTGCTCCTCTCTCCGGCTTCTAGTTGTTTTTTTTTATTTCAAATTAATTACTTGTATAATAAATAAATAAATAAATAAATAAATGTCTCGATTGCTTTTACGGAGAAGTGTGCGTGCATATGCTTGGATAATTTTGCCTCTAGTACGTAACATTAATACTACTACTACTACTACCACCACTTCTACTACTACTACTACTACTACTTCTCTACATAAACAACAACTTCAAAAACAAAACGTAAAGAAGCGTTGTGACAACACCTCAGAATTTTAAAAAGTGTACAAGGTCCCGATTCATTCAATCGTATTAATAATATCATCATTTCTATAACTACTAATACTCCTGTTAAACAGCGAATACATAACCAATATTATTATTACAACTAAAACGAAATTCATTATTACAACAACAACTATTACTACTACTACGACCACGTATGATTGACAAAAATGAATAAACAAATAAAACAATAATAAATAAAAACAATATACTAATACTTCTGTTAAACAGCGAATACATAACCAATGTAACATATGCGTTGCGATTTTTAAAAAAAATAAACAAATAATTAAACAAACTAATAAACAAATAAATAAATTAAATGATAAATTTCTCGATTACATACACGGAGAAAGTGAAAAACGTACAATGCCAAAAGCGACTATCTCGGCTTATGAAAAATCGCATATACCCGTTTATCGTCGCTAGACTAAGCCAGATTAACTCACCGCGGATCAAATACCGCTACTGGTGTGTCTGCTGATTGTGATTATAGAGATTAGACATATTCTAAAAAGGTGAGAATCGTTTCACACCGATTGTCAAAACCATAACTACGCATAGAGAGATTAAAAGGTTCGGTTTAGTAAACGCAGGGTTATACGTTCGAGGACGGGTGACTACTACTACTTCTACTACTACTGCTACTACAAATACTCTACTACATAAACAACAACTACAAAAAACAAAATGTAAAGAAGCGTTGTGATAACACCTCAGAGTCTCGATTCATTCAACGCATTAATATCAACATAAAAAAACATCATCATCAACAACAGCAACTACTACTACTTCGACCACGTATGTTTGACAAAAATAAATAAAAAGCGATTACCGCGCCTTATGAAAAAGCGCTCTCTCCCGTTTTTCGTCGCTAGACTAAGCCGGATTAACTCGCGGCGGTTCAGTGCCGCAACAGGTGTTATTAATAAATCTTTATGAAAGTCTGATCATGGTTACATATAAAATCAATTACAAGATAAGTTTGTTTTCATATTTATTGCTAGGACTTGTTCGTCACACGAATGCTGTATTTATTTATTTTTACACCCGAAGTTCCACCTTATTTACTGGAATTGAAGTCTTAATGAGAGATTAAAGACCGGTAAAATCCAACAAATGTTATTGTAGAAAGAGAAAAAGAGAAAGATATAGAAAGAGAAATATAATTAGCGACAATGCGCATACACTAAAAAGGAAATATTACGAGAAAGATGAAGAAAAATGAAAGAAAAGCGTTATGAGAGAGAGAGCGAAAAAATATTTTGTTATTTCTGAATATAACTTTTATTGAACAAAACCAAATAACTTGTATAGCGTTATAACCGCCTGAAATAAATGCGTTACGTATTTGTTCTACTACAATAAACTAATAATACTCTTGTTAAACATAAAATAACCAATGCTATATACGCGTTACGTTTTATAAATAAATAAATAAATAAATAAATAAATAAATAAATAAATAAATAAAAATCTCCATTGCTTACACGGAGAAGGTGAATAACTTAGCGTAGGACAATGTTAAAAGCGACTTTCTCGCTATATGAAAAGCGGCTCATTTCCGTTTATCGTCGCTAGACTAAGTCGGATTAACTCGCCGCGGATCAAATACCGCTGAGGGTGTTGGTTGTGATTATAGAATTTAAACATAAAAAGGTGAGAATCGTTTCACACCGATTGTCAAAACATACGCATTGGAACGCGTATTACAAGGAAATATGAAGAGAAAGACAGAAATGGTAGAAAAAAGAGCATTAATTAATACGTATAGAGAGGCGATTTCGAATGTTCGGTTTAGTAAACGCAGAGTTATACATAACATAACATAACATAACATAAGTTTATTAGCATAGAACATATACATATACATTCATAGCCATTTGAACCTTTATAAGAAAAGGAAATCACATGCACAAAAAGTGAGACATAACATGTTTTTCTGAGAAGCAGGTCGTTGATATTCTACCTGAAAATAAAAGTATTATAAGTTTGACACAATAATAATTACGACTTATAATATACTAAACAGTATCTGTTTGTCTAAGCTGAAAGGCAAAATATAAGAATTTAGCTACATTATTTATTAAACGTACAGAAGATGAACTCATTATAGATACGAATTTATTAATATTTGGCCACTGGCAATAATATTTTGGTAAGAATTTCCTTCTAAGTTCACTATATTTTGGGCAGATTAGAATGAAATGATATTCGTTTTCGATAACTCGCATTGTGCAATTTGGACATATTCTCTCATCTCTGGGAAGGTTTGTGTGTCGTCCCGTTTCTATTAAAAGATTGTGCGTTGAGAGCCTAAATTTTGTTAGACATATTCTGTATTTATCTATAATGATATAATTAAGATATTTCTCCATACTTAAATCATATTTGTATTTACTGTAAAATTCTAGTCTGTTTGAATCATAAATATTACTTCTCCCATGATTGTTTATATATGTCTAAAATTCTTTCTGTTATTGAATTTGCATTTATTTGCAGATTATCTTGATTTATCCATAAGTAAGTCATTCCTAATTATATTTGTTTTATATGTGCAGCCCAATTTATTCCGCAGTAACCATTATTGTTGTTTGCATCTTTTCTCAACATATTATAAACCCTTTTAACTAGCGACTCATTATTGTAATTTTGGATATTTACCCAGTATTTCATCATAAGTATTTTTCGTCTTATCATAATGGGATATCTCCCTAATTCACCATATAATCCATCAATGTTTGTATTTTTCTTTACACAAAGTGTTTTCCTCATAAATTTATTATGAATTTGTTCAATATTTGTAGCATTGTAATAACCAAAAATTTCAGCACCATAATTGAGTACAGATCCAACGAGACTATCAAATAGGTAACATTTATCTTTTGTTATATCTATCTGATTAAAAATTATAAATAGGTTATGTAGTGCAAACAAAGATCGATCAGCAAGTTTTTTCTGTGTTCGATACCATTTCCCATTTTTGAACAGAGTTATTCCAAGATAACGAAAATTATCTACAATATCTAATACAATGTTGTTATATCTAAAATCATGTCTTGTATGTCTGCCATTTTCGAAAATCATAACTTTTGTTTTATTTGTATTTACTTTTAAATTCCAGATGTTGCAATATTGTTCAATATCATTGAGTAAAGATTGTAGTGCTTCGGGAGTATGTGCAAAGACAACAGCGTCATCAGCAAATAGTAATATGAATAATTTTATTTCTTCAAGTCTAAACAGGCCGTCAATATCGCTATTAATATGAGTTAAAATGTCATTCACGAAGAAGAGAAATAATAAACTGGAACATTGGTCTCCCTGCTTGACACCGATGTTTGAGTCAAAAAATGAGGAAGTTTGTCCTTTGTGACGGATACATGCTTTCACAACACTGTACATGCTTTTGAGTGCATTGATAAATTTGGAACTTATATTAGCGTGTATCAATTTGAGAAAAAGATATGAACGGTCGATTCTGTCAAAACATTTTTCAAAGTCAAGGAAAGCGCAGTATAATTTCTGTTTTTGTGAAAGTGATTTTGCAATTATAGAATGTAAAACGAATATACAGTCTATAGTAGACTTCCCTTTTTGAAAGCCAAATTGATTTTCGATTATAGTTTCATGTTTAGTGCACCATTTCGTTAGCCTGTTTAATAACACTTGTGAATAAATCTTAGATAGTATGTTGATGAGAGTAACACCTCTGTAGTTTTTTGGATCGTCTGGATTGCCACTTTTGAATGTTGGGCAGATAATCCCTTCTGCAAAACTTTTTGGGTATTCTCCCTTGTCAAGAAGTCTGTTAAACAATGTTATTAAAAAAGGGTTTATTTGGTTAAAAGAACTTTTATAAATTTCAGCACATATTCCGTCTATACCGCTACTTTTGTTATTGTTTTGTGAGAAAACAGCATGTCTTATTTCTTCTAATGTAATGGTAGCATCAAGATCTCTATCAGTTTGATTATGATTGGGAATAGTGTCGTTATCATTTAAAGTTTTATCTTGGGCACTGAATAATTCTTTAAAATGTTCATATAACTCTGTGATATTTAGATCTCTTGATGATTGACTCTGGTTTTTGTACTGCTTTTTTATTCGTTTCCAAAATTCTCTGGGTTTGTTTTTTCCTGTAAGAAGTTTTCTCGGGCTTTTGTATCTGTTTTATTTCTATAAAATTCGTTTCTACATGTGTTGAATGTTTTCCTAGAAGATTTACATTCAGTATCAAACCATGGTTTATGTTTTACTTTTATATTATGTGTATTATGTGATGGCTTCCGTGTCTTCCCAAATACATTTAAGGAGCAGTCATATAATATTGTTAAAAATGAATTAGTTGCATCATCAATGTTGCTGTTATTTTCGATTAATGTTTTACATTGATGTAGTTCTGTGATTTTAGATGTTAGAATTTGAATAAATTCTTCATTATTTGATTCATCGAATTTAATATAAATTTCATCATCGTTTGTTATAAATTTCTCCGTCATAGTCGCTTTAGTTTTAAACAAGAAATACAAAGCACAATGATCGGAAAATTCTGTCATTTTTTCTACCTTAAAATGAGTGATCAAATCAATATCGTCTGGATGAAATAGTAAATAATCTACCACGCTAGTACCATTTACAGAATAGTAAGTGAAATCACCTGTGAGTGCATCTTCATACAATCTACCGTTAGCTACTATCAGTGACGTACTACAACACATTTCTATCAGTCTTCTGCCAAAATGATCAACAATTTTATCTTTGGAAACACGGTTTGGTATGTTCTTATTATCAGGTAACAAATTTTCAAAATCCGATAGTTCATCAAACTCTATATACTCTTTACAATCAGATATTCTACTGTTCAGGTCTCCTATAACAAAGCATTTGCCCAAAGATTTATACTTTTCAATTCCGTTTTCTATTTCACTGAAGAAATCAAATTCTTGACTATTTATAACGTTTGAATTTTGAGGTGGAATATATACATTGCAAATAAAAATATCTCCATCAAAAGAGAACAATTTTCTACTTAATTTTGTCCACATAATACCATATTGGTTTTGTTCAACGACCTCTACATAATTACTCAATGAGTTTTTAAAATAAATTGCTAGTCCTCCGCTATAGCGGCCCTTATTAACATTCTCTGATTTATTACCAAACATATGTACACATATATAACCTGGTATTTCAAGATTAACATATGTTTGTTTAGAAATCCAAGTCTCTGTTAAGAATACAACATCGAAATTTTGTATGATATTTATGAAGTCAGGGTCATGAATTTTTCGAGCAAGGCCGTTAACATTCCATGATGTAACAGAAAGGCCTACTTGCTTCTCGTGACTGTCCTAGTTTCTGACATCATACACCTCCCCATCAATGAATTTCTGTTTTAACGTATTGTTTTACATATAGTTTTGTACCCATGACGTATGCATTGTTGCCACGATCTTTCTCCTGTTTTACTGTGCTGTAAAAGGCTTTGCGGGCGTCTCTATATTCCTTTGGGGATTGAATTCCGACGCCCATACGGAGATCCTTCAGCGTTTTCCTGATGTCGTCATCAAGGGATTTTGTCCGCACTTTCTCTCTTTCGTTGTAGCTATGAAATTTAACTACAATTGGTCGTGGTTTACGGGATTTTCTGCTGCCTAATCTGTGGGCTCGATCAAAGATCATATTGTCTGCATTTATGTCAAGATGTTCCTTAACCATATTTTTCACCAAACTTTCACAGTTCTCATCTGTTGTCTCCTCTGTGATGCCATAAAATATGAGGTTTTCTCGCATGGAGCGTGCTTGTATATGAATGTCATCATTTGCTTTTTCGTATTTTGCTTCATATTCTTTCAATGACTTTTCTAGATATTTGCAGTTTTTGTTCAGTTCATTGATCTGTTCTCTGGCGTGTTTTAGATCATCGGTTTGTTGATCAGATCTAGAGCTAATGAAGTTACAAGACGCTTCAATGTCATTAATTTTCATTTCCAGGTTCAATACTCTGGTCTCAACTGTCATCATTTTGTTTTGAATATTGCTCACTGTTTGTTCAATTGAATCTAATTTGTCAAGTTTTGGTAGGGCAGATTTTAACGATGCGACATCTGCGATGAGTTTTTCGGCCCAGGCAGGTGTAGCATTTGAAGCTTGCTGCTGATGCTGCGGTTGAGCATTGTTGTTGATAGGTGTCGAAAATAAATTCGGAGTTTGTGGTTGTAAGCCATATGGGAGCTGTTGCGCAAAATTTAACACAGGTGATGGATTCATGACTGCGTGTACAAAATCAGTGCTGTTAAGGTAAAAGTCACTCGTACCTGTGTTCAAATTAGTAACGTTCCTCGCGCCCGTCTCCACCCCCGTGCTACTGGCTTGAGATGTGCTCACTATATTCATACATGGCTGTGTAGAGTCCGTTTCTTTCTCAGGTGACTGACTTGCCTTACGTTTGGCGTTTCTTTTTATCCTCTTTTTCTGTGCTTTAGATAATGTTTTTGATAAATTTTCTTTCGTAGACATGTAGAAGATCACTTGAATCACTAATCCACTATTTCTACTTATCCTTCGTAGTGCAAAAACAGTTGAACAAATCCATAATTTACGAGCTCATAATTTCGTGTCTGCACTTTTTGTCACGTGGACGGGTGAGATAGTTGTTTACATTCCTTTAGTCCGCGATTCGTAAGGCCTTAGGTCAATAATAGGTGATAACCGATCGATACGGGTGTTACGGGTGTAGATTGTGCTTACAGAAATGTTTAAGTGGTCAGTTACCGTCAATTAATGATGAAGGAATCTTCTCTCGACGCGTGGGAATGTGTCCGTTATACGGCGCGAGGTATTCCGGATAGCGTTGTTTAATTGTTCAGAAAGTAAATACGTTACTATTGGAAGAGACAATACTCATTATTTAACGTCGCTCAATCGACAATAGCGAAATCGATGACGTAGTTCATTAATTGTCCCGAATAACAATAAGATATTATATACGAATAAATATTGCGGTTTTTTTCATTCCCGAAAACAATAGCCGCCCGACATCGTTAAAGGGGTGGGGTTGGAATCACATGACCTCGTTTAAGGGAGCGGTAGGGGCTGCAGTCCGATTTCATTGTTTCAGTCGCGTTTTTGCGGTTAATGACGTAGTTGATTAATTGTCCTGAATAACAATACGATATTACAAAAGAATAAATATTGCGGTTTACTTATCCTCGAAAATGATAGACGCGTGACCTCGTTTAAGGGGTGGGTCGGGGATTATATCATACCCGAAACAATAGGTCATTATTATTCATTGTTTAGGGAGACAATTAAAAATAAATATTGCGGTTTTTCAAGAATGTCACGTGACCTCGTTAAAGGGGTGAGGTCGGGGATTATGTCATACCCTAAACATTAGGCCATTGTCCTAATTAATGACGTCATAGCGTGCTTTCATGGCTGCATCTGCTGCAACCGATCTCCAGGATTGTCTGAACATTACTACTACTGGGGTCAAATTTTCACGCAATGCCAATAACACCGCTTTAACGTTGCGTTGACACGGTCGATACAAGAAATTGAAGATGAATGCACCATTTGTTTCATCAGACTGTTAACAGTTGGCACATCGCCACTTTTAATCTCCCTATTTCTATAGCGTACAATGAACACTCGTTTATTTTAATATAAGTTTCAAGTTTCAAGTTTTTTATTTTTAAATTCCAGAAGGCCATAGACCCATGTGGCAATTTTACATGATGGCAGGTAATGTGAATACAACATGTATAAAATTTTATATACATTTACACACATATGAAAATAAACACACATATGCTACATTCTCATCATACTCATAATACCCCCCCCCCCCCCACACACACACACAAATAGATGTTCATACGCTCATACATATACAAAAGCCAAGAAGAAAATTCTTCCACTCTTGTTTGTTACCCTAACGAAATGCTAGAGAAACGTACGAGTAATTTTATGGGTAAATATAAACATATACACATACGTTAACACAAACATATATAAATGTAGATCCTAATAGCTGCCCTAACGAAACGAAAATTTAGGGAAGCGTTTGGATTTATGTCTTTGCTCGATATAAATGCACACACACACACACCTCTGAAATATACTTATACTGTTACATTTTCACCTGAGAATATGTAAATATCCAAAAAGAAAAGATGAGACCTAAAGTTCAGTATACAATTAATGCTAAAAATTTATATGTAATTTATACTATTTCGTATTTTAAAAGCATTGAATATAAATATACTAAGGTTCCTTACTATTTTATCATTTTCATTTTTGAACAGCTCTATTAATTTTAACATACTCGGACGCTTTAAGTAAAATAAAGGTATATATCTTTTACGAATATCGTTATATAAGACACATTCAAATATAAAATGATACTCATCTTCTATTTTGTTGCACATTAAACACTTTCTTTCATTAATAGGAATATGCATATTACTAGCCCATCTTCCACTTTCAATATTAAGCCTGTGAGAAGATACTCTCAATCTTGATAAACTACATCTAAATTTAGCAATGCCAACAATATCTAAGTACGCTTGAAATTTGAAATCATAAATATGTCTGTAAAAGTTCGCCCTACTTGAATCGTTTAATCTCCCCCTCCATCCCTGAATAAAATGATCTTTAAGTCTCTGTTTAACAAGAGATAAAAACAATTCTTCATTACCAACATATTGAAAAAACCACGCCTCATATAAACCAAGTGAACAAAGCAGATCCCTTAACAACGAACACCAATTTATTTTTCCAGGGTGAAATTCACTTTCTGATTTTAGCATCAAATAAATATTTTTGATATACTTTTTGTCTTTACAATTCAAAATCTTAAGCCAATATTTAATTATATTAAAATACCTTATTGTTTTGAAATCAATTCTTCCCAATTCTCCATAGATAAAATCATTCTGTGTGGATAATTTTACACCCAATAACCTCTTACAAAAATGCAAATGAACCCTCTCTATAGCTTTACCATGAACAAAACCCCATACCTGACAACCGTAATTCAAAATTGGTGCTATTAGTTTATCAAATAATTCTAATCTATGACGCACTGTTATGTCGGTGAATTTATAAAGTAATTTATTCATCAGAAATATTCCTTTAAGACCTTGACCAGATAAGGTTTTTTGAGCTTCAGAAAAAGACCCCCCAGTTGTAAATACTACTCCTAGATACGAGAACTTATTGACAATATCCATAGCCTTGTTATCATAATAAAATTTCAAATTGTTTGGAATTCGTCCACCTTTTCTAAATATCATAATTTTACTCTTTTCTACATTAACTCTAAGTTTCCAACATTTACAATAATTTTCCAAAGCAATTAAACTAGATTGTAATTCATCACTACTATTGGCAAATATAACGATATCATCTGCATACAATATAATGAAAATCTTAAACATGTTAACATCTATACCTTCTAAACCCTTGTCCATAAAAACTTCCTCTAAATCATTTAAGAACATGGAAAATAAAAATGGCGATAAACACTCCCCTTGTCTTACACCGAGAAGGCAGTCAAAATCATTACTTAATTGACTGCAGTACTTAACTCTAGATTTAACAGAAGCATATATTGAACGAATAATATTAAGTATTTTTCCTCTTATTCCCAATTTAATAAGTTTGCTCCACAAATTTTCCCTGACGACATAATCAAAAGCTTTAGAAAAATCAATGAAGGCACAATATAAATGTTTGCCTGCATTTATTACATGGGAAATAAGTCCGTGCAAAACAAAAATATTATCCACTGTACTCATATTTGCACGAAAACCAGCCTGAGCTTCAATATAAATACCGTACGTTTCGGCCCAGTCAGATAACCTATTATTTATAACTCGAGTAAAAAGTTTACCTAATGTGCTGAGTAAAGTTATTCCCCTATAATTGTTCACGTCATTAATGCTTCCTTTTTTGTGTAACGGTATTATAAAGCCATCCGCCCATGTTTGTGGAAAATATCCTATCTCAAAAATTTTATTAAATAAACATACTAGGTAAGGTGATAAAATGTTTTTTCCATGAATGAAAAACTCATTTAAATACAGATCTGGTCCCGCACTTTTATTGGATTTTAGCTGATAAATAGCATTTATGATATCCTCATTTGTTATATCAAAATTTAATTCGTCGAAAATTATATCAAATTCACTTTGTTCATATCTCTCTATAAAATGTAAAACATCCTCGTCCACCCTGAAAAAAGGATCATTCGGATTATTTACACTTTTGAAATATTGCTCAAAATTATTTAAAGAAATATTAGACTGATTCATACCTGCCTCTTTTTTAAGCATATTCCAATAAAGTTTTGCATTTGTGTGTTTTGCTTTCGTTAACCTTAATGTTTTTTGCCTGTCATAATCTGTTTTACATTTACGTACACAAGACTTATACTCAGACCTTGCATATACCATATTTGACCTGTTCATATCATTCTTATCTTTTCTATATGTATTTAATAAATTATAAAATATACGTCTTTTATCCTGACATTCGGACGAAAACCATGTATTATTTATAATATAAGTTTGATATTTGGCAAAAACTAAGTTACCCTGCATATCTGCGAGTCGTCAAACCCTCCACCACTTGAGACACACATAACTTCAGTGACTTCAGCGCTTTGATTTTTACGGGATATCGCGAATAAGAGTATGATTGATACCTTTCTTTTCATTGATGCGCCTAGTATTAAGACAAACACGTGCTCTAATCCCCGTCATTTTTTAGGACAACAACAACAACCTCCATAAAGCAATCTATAGAACGTTATGGAAAATATTTCAGTCATACACATATTTAAGTACACAACACCTTTCTTTTTACGCCGTGATATTTTGTTGCTATAGCACTACAGTCGGGTCACTTTGGAGTCAAAACAGGAAATGGTTTAAGTGATTTTTAAGTGGTGATTGACGTCATCAACGTCACGCGGCGATGCGTCATACGTTAAGTGGTCGTCACGCGGCGATGCGTCATACGTTAAGTGGTGGTTACGCGGCGATGCGTCATACGTTAAGTGTCAAGTACCGACGCCACTTTAGAACGACGGTTATTTTAAAACGAATCAATGAGACGTCACTTCAGCGTCCCTTTTAACACGCCACTTAAGAACGAAGGTTACGTTTAAAAACGATTGGCCGATGCTTTTCGTTTGTAATGCAAACTTTTGACATTGAAACTGACATATTAAAATGAGATATTAAAACTATATTATTCATACGGTTTCAGTATGGAAACTTTTACTGTAAAAAATATAACAACATCATTTTTTTTTTTTTTAGATTTAATGATTATTTGAGTACGCAAGTCAGAAATATTGATATACAAAGTTTGAATGACAAACACTACGCAATTTTACACATTCATACTTTAAAAACATCCAATATTTAATACTCGAGTACAATTTGATGATTAACACACACACACACACACACACACACATTTCTTATACATAATACAACATAATAACACAGGTACATGATGCAAAGTTCAATTATCATTAACAAAAAATACGCACTTAATGTATTGAATTTATTTTTATATCCGATAATAATAAATCGATGCTCTCTATATTCATATGACATCCCGTTTATTTAAACATTATACCAGCGTTCATCAATTAAGGAACGCAAGTATCCTAAGTACTCCCCCACTTTACATTTCTTCAAAGGGAAAAGGCCCCAATGTATCAAGGACGTCAGATTTATAGCATTACACACACACACACACACACACACACATATATATAGCAAAAAAAAAAAAAAAAGTGAGTAAAGAGTATACATACGTAATTCATTTTAAAATCAAATTTATTATGAAATTTATTTTCATACACACAAATAATATAGGAGTATAACATAAATGTACACACAGGTTTTTTTTTCCCCAGTAAACAGATATAGAGGAACGATTATTAGTCATAAAATAATTCGATTATATAAATTGCTTCAGTTTAAATATACATACATTAAAGAAATATTGAGATAGATTTAATATATGTTCTTTTTCATTCAGACACGTATCTCGTTGATGTGTACAGATCATTTTAAAATGTCCTTCGCTCTTTGCAGAATTACTTCTAGTTCTTCAATGAGATGTTTCAGTTCCACCTAAAAACATATATTTGTATATAAAATATCTTTTCTCTTCTTTTTTATTTTTTTTAAATAATTGTATTAAATTTAGAAAGAAATAGTTCAATGAGGCGACGTTTTGGATGATGTATTTTAAAATGATGTAGTTGGTTGAATCTACTACATTCATATCAAGTTACGTACAATTACAAATAAAAGATACATATAACAAGATTGAATGAGGGGCTTTACTTCTGCCTGAAAAAATCTATACAATAACGTTTAATTCCCCCCCCCCCCCCCGCCCAAAACAAAATAAATAAATAAGTAAAAAAAAAAAAAAATAAGGATTAGAGCGTCAACATCTAGATCGGTCAATTGTGTGTTTTCACCATGTTAAGCAAAAAATAAACAAGCCAAAATATTTTAAAAGCTTTTACGTTATCTATGTATAATAATAAAATGTTTTGGAAAAATACTTTCACTTTCTTCGAAAAACAGTTTCCGTTGCTATTTTTAGCGATTATGTAATGATTATCGGCTGTCTGAGATGGCCAAGCAGTAACGATTGCGAATTGGTTCCCCGCAATTTATTTACTAATGCGGAAATCTCTGTCTTTATCGGTCAACAATCAACAACATGGCAGACGATGCACTAACGAAAGATTGTTTTCTTGTTTTGTTTTTCTTTTTATTCGCTTTCCATAATCAATTAAAAAGGTCATACCCGTTTTAATTGATTATCAGGTTCAATTTTTATCATTTCAATATTCATTTTCGTAAATAATTAAATCTAGATTTTGTTGTCAATGAATATAGATATTCTGATGGTGCTATGTCGGATCGAAAATTGCCTGCTAGTTCTAGCAACGAACCAAAGAAGAGAGCTCCTGACAATAACAGACGTTTTTAAGGGATAGTTTTTCGGCTAATTTTCTCATTATGGTCACACAACTTACAGAACTTTAGTTTTTGCATAGCATTCTATGATCTTATCTGTGCAAAAATAATTTCTTGTTGTAATGGTGTAGGGTTTATTCTTCTATATGTACTTATTTTGCAGGTCTTACATTTTTACATGTTTGTGAGTTTTGCATAGCTGATTAGGACAGTGTATATGTAAAACAGAGACAATCTAAAATTAGCCAAAAATGAATGAATATTCATTATATTAACAGGGGTTTACTTAAGGACTTGACTTCCACTTGTCCAGGGGGCAAGTTACTTTGAACATCTACTAGCCCCCAGTAAAAACAGGATGCCCGATTTTGTTGTTAGTTGGTGTTTGTTAATGTTTAAAACTAAGTATGTGTAATATTATAGTGAATTTTAGTTTATATGTATCAAAGACAATTTGCAAATGTTTTACCCCTGATATACTATAGAAAATAAAAAAAAAAGAAATGAAAGATTTCATTTATATAAATAAACTTGCCCGCCGGGCTATCTTCTTTGAAAAATCACTTGCCCGCAGTGATTTTAACCCAGTGCGAGCAAGTGGGCGTCCACTTAAGGAAACCCCTGTATTAAGTGATAAATTAATGTAAAATACTTGCAATAAAGAGACTGAAATCATGATATCAAAAAGTTCTCATTAAATACTGTTTAAAACATTGCAACAGGTAAAAATATGTCGCAACAAGTATAAGTTGCTGCGACAGGTAAACATTTGTTGCGACAGGTATAAATTTTGTGTTTACCTGTCGCAATGTCTTGTGAAGAAGGAAAAGTTTTCGCATAGTCTGGTGTTGAAGCCTACAAGAGAAAATCATTAGTTAACCAAGTCATTATGTATTTATGTTGTTTTTTTAATATAATTTTGGTTATAGTGATACATTAATAGTAATTTACTAATAATGTAATTGTCAGTATTGATAATTTAATATCCTAATTATTTTTATTATTACCTGACAATAAGATACTTCATAGATGACATATTGTTCAGAGTTTTTGTCTTTTTTTAAATAAAATAATTTAAAGTCACACATGCACCAAAAGTCCTAAAAATTGGTTTGCTTTGCGGATTTGTATAAAATGTAGTGGTACCAAAATAATGTACTTTTAAGAGAGAATAAATTTCTTAAATTCATTGATATTAAATATCGACTGAATTGTATTGTGATTACATGAGATATAAAACAATAATATAGCCACGCCAATGTTGAAAGTCCGAGCACTTTATGCATGTTACGTATGTATAGGGTAAAACAGCGCTATCACTTATCAGTCGAAATGTATTAATGGTAGAGCGTTGGGCTCTCAATCTAGAAGTCAGAGGTTCGAGACACCTATTCGGGGAATAATTGTTTTTCTCATATTTTCTTTTTCTTTCTTCTTAATATAATGTATGCTTAGGTTAATAAAACGCACTAAATGAATGTTTTAACTTATAATTGTTGCATTTTCAATGAAAGTATACTTAAATTTAATCCTGACTAACATGTATGCCTTAAAAGTAATGACCCAGAGATGACTATTTGTATATATAATGATTCGTCAAAAGCTTATTAATATAACACTTACCTCAAATAATTTTTTAGGCTTTAACGGTGATTCGTCATTTACAACAATTGGTGATTGGCTGGTATTCTGTAAAAAACATAATAACAACATACGACACTTATTTATAATAATATTCTTATTACTAATATTAAATTAATTTAACCAATATATGAAATCACCTTTATGAAAAAAAAAAATAGTGATAATTAGTGCTAAAACGTAAAACAACTCTTACGCCTGAAGCCATGTTCGGTAGTCTTAAGTTTTTATGAAGAAATGATGTACTCGCGTATTGTAAAATTTATGATATTTTAGCGGACTTCCTGAGTTCAAATCAAGATCAATACATCCGGTCATTTTCCGATTTAATAATGAAGCTGATCACTTCACATATAATTTGATACTAAATGAAAGGGGAACAACTTCATACATATGCCGTTTTATCACATTATACAAACACATATTTGTGAAAATAATGTAACACGAGTAAGTTGTAAAATTAATGATTTCATCCTACAATTATCCCGTATACTTTATTGTGCAAAACTTCACACAATAAATAGATAAATACATTACTTTTGAAGACATGGTGTTACAGAATTTGATATAAATTAATGTT